>JAADWR010000165.1:0-14837 GCA_023336345.1 Pythium inflatum | reverse complement strand
TTGAGCAAAAACACGTCGTCGTACCACGACTGGATCCGCCGATAGACCGTCGAGAGCTGCTGCCGAAGCGCGGCTTCGTCAGTCGCTGCGAGCCGGTGGTGGTGCGGCCGTTGGACCAACTGCTTTGAGTTTCGGTTTCGAGCGCGGCTTGGCCTGCGGGTACAAGGACTGGTGGAGATCGTCCTTGCTCCTATACACAGAACAGGTCAGTTTGTGACCAGACATTGTTCGTGGTTCAGTGATACGTACTTGGAGATCAAGAGCTTGATTGTGTTGTACTTGGCGCCGATGGCGAAGAGCAGCTCGAGAAACGACTTGTAGAACGTGTGGTTCTGTTGCGAGCCGCCGATGTCGTGCTGCATGAGCTCAACACCCTTGCGAATGGCGTCCGAGGCCGCGCTGAGGGCGCCTCTGGACGGCGTCGTCCGCTTGCCTTTGGTCGGGAACGTCGCTTGGAGTTCCTTTTGAAGCGAAAACACAAAGTTGGAGACGCGGGCACTGCGCTCGGACACGGGCACAGCGAGCAACTCGTCGGCAGCGTTGACAAGCGCCTCGAATCGCGCGACAACGGAGCCAGCCGGCGATGTGTCGACTGGCGCTCGTTCGGTAGACACGGAGAGAGCAGGAACATAGCGCACGCTTCTGGAGGTTTCGAGTCGCGTTCGAACAGCTTTGAGTTCGTGGAGATATGGCTGGAGACTCTGAAATCGCTCTTGGGTTTCGCTCGTGTTCTCTATGGCCGTCACCGATCGATGCAGAAGCGGCAGGTACGACGCGTCGATGTCGCGATGGTTGAACAGCTCCGTTGTGCACCGAATGACACCGTGAAACGTCTGGGACGTGACAGTCTTTGTGTCGGATGGTGGTGCCGTCCTGGCTTTGTCGATCATCTCGCAGACGCACCCGACAATCCACGAGAGTTTGGTGAGCGGCACGACGTCCTTCTGCTTGACGATCCCACCGAGCTGCGAGCGGAGGTTGTTCACGCCTTGCGTCCACTTGACCGCGTTGAAAGTGGACGATCCAGACGCTACGGGCATGTGGCTGCTTGAGCTGCGTGAGCTCGTCGTAATACTTGCTGAGTCCATTGAGAGCACGATCTCTCGCGATCGCATCGCCGAGCGAGCAAAGGACACGGTCTGCGAACGAAGCAAACGACGCAATTCGCTGGTTGTTGCCGAGGACGCGCACTGTGAGTGAGATGACGTTGTTAAACTGGCTGTTCGCGAGCTTTCGATAATCGCCGTGAAACGCTGGGATGTTTGTAAGAATGTCGGCCACAGTCGACACAAGACGCGCGACATCGTCAACCGTAGGTGGCCTCTTGGCTGAGAACAAACGCTGTGCGTGCTTGCCGACTTCGTGAACTTGGTGTACCCAAGGCGTAGCCACAGGAAGCGTCTTCGGTTGAGCTCGCGGCAGCGGTTCGTCGTCTTCAGTCTCGGTCGCCGACGTCTCCCCATCGTCGTTTCTCTCGCTCTTGATTCGCTCCGGCATCTATGGTTTCTTCTGCGCCATCGACGTCTCCACTGCGACGTCGACTGCGGCTTCCTCTGACCGTTTCCGCTTCGGCGCAGCCGCTTCCATGGTCTCCACTGTCTCCACGGTCTCACTTACCGCCTCACTCGGGTCTGTCTTGACCACTCGCACGGCGCGCATCGCCGTGTCCATCACGTGTATTCGCTGCATGAGTTTTTGCTGTACGTCGTCGGTGCAATCGACCATCGTCATGACGCTCGCAGAGCGACGCACGTCCGACTGACTCGCTTCGAGACTCGCGACGGCCTCGCGCACTTCTTGGAGCCGCGCATACGCCGCGAATACCTCGTCCAACTCGGCGCGCACATGTCGCAGCTCTTCATCGACGACGGCGCTACAGTGGCGCTGCAGTTGCGACGCGTCAAAGCGCGCGAGGATGCGCGTATACACGTCCATGCCGTCAATGCATCCACGCCAATGAGGATCAGAATTCAAACGTAACAGGTTAGGAACGAAGGCAGAGTGATGGTACATGTAGCCATTTGCACAGCTATCGGAGACCTTGGTTGTGTCAGTCGTCGTCCTCTTCGAAGTACTCCATTTCTTCGTCCTCCTTCTCGTCAAAGCGAAAGCGGCGCACGCGTCGTCCAGCCAACGAGAGAATGCTGCTGAGGACGGAGATCGGCAAGTTCAGTCGACGCAGCGCGCTCAGCACTGCGAGGCGATGACGAAGCGGCGGTAGATATGTCGACCAGCCGTAGGCGGCACTGTCGACGTCATCAGTCAGGTTCGTCGAGTCGGATACGCACAGCGTGACGTCGTGGAGGCAGTCGTTGACACGCAGCATCTTCTGAAGTCGCGTACGGAGTGGCTCGACATCGTCATCGTCCCAACCGCGCACGTCGACGTGCAGCGAGCGAAGAGCGCGGGCCACAGGATGCTCTGGCGCTGACAGCGCAGCCACCAGACCGTCATACTCGACGTCAGCGTGGCCCGACACCAACATCAACCGCTTGAGTCGGCACGGATACTTGCCGTTTCCATACGAATCCAGGAGCTTTTGGACAAAGTCGTCTTCTGCGTTGCGCACACTGAGCTCTTCGAGACGTGGGCAGTGCTGGACGATCGCAGCGGCAAGAGCGGGCTTGAGCATCGCAACGGACCGCATTGGCAAAACGCTCAGCGACACCAACGAGCTCCCGACGTGGGACAGCAGTCGCTCGGCGCCGCTTGCAATCAGCACCGACTTGCGGTCGAAAATACGGAGCTCAAGGTGATCGAGTTGAGAGCGAGGGACAGCCGAAGCGGAAAGCAACTTTTTCCACCCCACACAGGTTGTCTCAACGCAGAGAGAACGAAGCGTTGAGCAGCGACGCACGAGATCGGGGATTTCGGCAATGCGGAATGCCTGTCGAGGCGGCTCGGTGTTTTCGATCGTTGGTCCACTCAGATTCAGAGCGGAGACGCCGCCAGCGAGATCGAGTAGCTCGCCGAGCGTCGCTCCGCGCCATCTCAATGGCTCATGCGTCCAGAGCACAAACGACCGATGACGGCCCACATCACTCGAATCAGTGGACGGCTTCAGTGGCGCTACGGCGGCAATCATGCACTCGAGGTCTTCTTGACTGAGATGAGACGTTAGCGAAAGCCTGTCGAGGCGGAGCGTCGAGACGGGGCTAAAGAGACCGCGCGCGAGCACTTGAAACTCGGCTGTGCGCTGCTCTCTGTCCATTTCGTCGTCGGCAAAGTCGCTTTCGTCGTGGTTGATCGTCAGATCTCGCAACTGCGATGAGTGCGTGTGGAGAGTGTGATAGAGCTGCTCGACGACAGGGGAGCAGCAGCTTCCGTGAGGTCCGACGGTTAGCGCCGTGACGTTGCCCTTTGCAAGCACCGATGAACCACTGTCCGAATCCTTCACCAGCACCTCCAAGTCGAGTCCACTGTCGATAACCAATGGGATCTGAGACGCAGCGAGGAGCGCGAGCGTCGCTGCATCAGGATCTCGCTGCCAGTAGAGCACCGACGCGATTCGAAACAAACCGTGACCGTCAGCTTCTTGCGCCCGAGCGATCAGCGCCTCGAGCTCGCGACGGCCAACGTCAGCGGCATCGACGGGGACGTCCGAGACGGAAATTGTCAGCTCAATCGGCGGTCTCGGTGTCGTTTCCGCTGGGAGGAGTCGGACCACAGCGGCGCGGATTTCGTGGAAACTCGGCGTCGTCCCGGTCGCTTCGTCCCACACGAATACGGCGCGACGGATGGCTTGGAGATACGTCGGCGAGACGCAATGGCCTTCGGTTTTATCCGGCACGAGCCGCACCTTCACACGCCGGTCTGCGCCGTCACAGAAACTGCACCACTGATCGCCCATTGGACATTGCGTCGCGTCTCGATGGCCCGTGACGCGGTGGAACGCAAGCGGATCCACTCCAGCGCGTGTGAGGAGCTCCACAACGCGCAGGTGTTCGCCCAAGTCGTTCACGCAGCGGTCGAGGTCGCTGCCGACACCAACGCGGATCATGATCTGCCCGCACGACCTCGCGTCGGAAGAGCCCCACACCGCATTGCTCCGGTAGCCGCGCCACGAGAGCCACCGTGCGGCAGCGGCCAGCACCTCCCCCATGATTGATGATTGGTGCGAGTCAGTGACACGTCGCGAACAGCTTTATTCTGTTGGTTACGTAACCTTTGGTCTCATGTACCCATTTCGACGGTCTCAGTTATGGCGCAGCGGATTGCGAATGTGTGGTCGTAGGTGCTTGAGCGCTTCGAGAAGGTGTGGAACTGGTCGCGACTCACGTCTTCGAGGCTCCAAATCACTTTGTTGAGGAGCGGGAGGTACGTTCCATCGGCATTCGCATGGGTGAACAGCGCTGTTGTCGACTTGAGAGCTGCTGCGACACTGCGAGTTTCAACTCGGCGAGCGACGGCGCGGAAACCGGTTGGGGGATCTCGCAGATACGCGTGACAATCTCATCGAGGCCTCGACCGTCGCTGTGCCGTCGATCACGTCGGTTTCATTCCCCTTGCGCGCGTCCTGGAGCCGCCGAAGCGCCGCAGAGACCTCGTTCAGCAGTACAGTCCCGTTGTGCAGCTCTAGGGTTCAGGAGCTTGTTCCAGTGGCGCTGCAGCAACGGCGTGTCGAGCCGCGCAAGCATGCGCGCAAACACATCCATCGTTACGCTCTGTCAACAACAAGATCCAAGTCCCACATGACGGGTTACAAACATACAGAGCGCGATAGTCTACGAAGCCATTCACGAGGAGATCAGGACTTTCGGTTGTCCTTGGGCATCCGTGGTCTCCGTGGCAGTTTTCCTTCCATGCAGAGCTTGAGCTCACTGAGCTTGTCGCGATAGCTGAGGAGCTCTCGCTGCACCGAGCCTCTTCCCGCCGCATGCTCGAGCATCAGGATAGCAGTCGCAGCGAGTGGCGCGAGCTCGGAGACTTTCTTGCCGCGGGTAAACACGCCGGCGAGGAGCTTGAGAGACCGTACAAGCCGTCCATTCGCGATCTGCACGAGCTTCACACCTGGCACGACGTCAACTGTCGTGAGCACCGGATCGAATGCCGTGAGAAACGCCTTGACGTTGTCGACGGTCGGCCGATTCGACTGCGTCGTGATGCGATGGCCGATGTCCGACACTTTCTCGAACAAGACTTCCCATCGCGTCGATGATGAACTGAGGGAGTACCCGCCCGTGATCTCGTACTGCTCCATCTTTTTCTTGATCTGCGCGAAGTCGTCAAAGTACTTGTTGAGTCCAGCAAGCGCTGGGTTCCTCGTTATCGCCTCGCGGATCGCGCGCAGCATGGTCTCTGCGATCGGAACGAACGACTCGTTTCGCTGGCCATTGTGAAACAGCGCGATCGTGAGGGAGAAGAGATTGATAAACTTGCAGTGAGCGAGCAAGCGAAAGTCTCCGTCGAACGCAGGGACGCTTGCTAGCACGAGGCAGACCGACGCCACGACGCCTTCGAGTTCGTGGACAGTCGGCGGGATCTTGGCCGAGACCAGACGTTGCGCTACCTTCACGGCTTGAAACACTTGCCGATCCCACGACGTAGGCAAAGGAGGAGCGTCGGAAGACGACGAGATCGGCGCTTGCGTCGCGTTATCCTCAGGTTCGCTCTCTGTTTCAGAGTTTGATCCCAACGCCATCGACTCTTTCGTGTCCTCGAGCGTCTTGGGTTTCTTCTGCCCACTCTCCAATTCGCTCTGGCCGTCCGCTTGATCAGGGGCCCTTCGCTTGGCCGTCACAGGCGCCACCTCCGCCACAGCGGCTTCTATTGGTTCCGCCTTGACGGTCTCACTTGACCCATTTTCCGTCCCAGAGAAGCCCACACTCGCCGTGGTCAGCGCGCTTTCTAGCCGCGCCATTATCTTCATGAGCTCTTGTTGCTTCGATTCGGCCGCGTCGACCGACGCCATTGCACTGGGAGATCGCCACTGCTGCGTCTGATCCACCTCGAGACTCGCGACGGCCTGGCGCACGCCCTGGAGCCGCTCGTAGGCCGCCAAGAGCTCATCGAATTGAGCGTGCACATGTCGCAGCTCTTCGTCCACTAATTCGTCCCAGTGGCGGCGCAGCACTGGCGGCTCCAGCCGCGCGAGAAGGCGCGCAAACACGTCCATTGCGCTCGACAAATCGCCAATCACTTTTGGTCTCAGGTATTCAAATATAACGCGTTATAAATACTATGATGCTGTTGGTCTCAACTTGGCCTTCTTCTTGCTCTTGGCGAACGGTGCTTTCTTGAAGAGGAACCAAAAGAGCGTATTGCGACTCCTACAAACCAGTCGCCCTATTAGCACTGAGCGTCTCACGCACCCTGGAAAGCACGACGTACCTAGCAACGCGTAGTTTCAGCGGTGGGTACTGGGCGCCGATCGCGTCCACGAGGCTCAAGAGCTTTTTGTATTGGTCACTCGCTTCGGCCTTGAGTGGCTCTCCACTCACGAATGCAATTGCCGTATTGATGACGTCGGACGCTGTCGTAATGATCTCTTCCGCTGGTGCAGTCTCGGGGCGCTTTGCTGGAAACGATGCCCTCAGCTGACTGAGGAGTTTGGTCAGAAACGCTCCAACCCGTGCCGAGCGCTCTGTCAACGGTGCTGTATCCACATACTCGGCGAGATGGAGAATAGTTTCAAAGCCAGTAACGCCGGCTTTCATGGCCTTCATCTCGGTCTTGATCGCACAGAGCTGGTCGCAGTACTCCGTCAGTTCGCTCAGCGCCGAGTCCCGCGCCATTGCATTCGTCAGGCGTTGATGGCGGTGCGAAGAAGCGGACCAGAGAATCGACGATGCTGCAGTGTGCTGAAGAGGCGCACGGTTGTTGCAAAGAGGCTTTTAAAGTGGCCACCAACCAGCGACCGCATGCGACTGCCAGTCGGGACCTTGACAGTTGCGAGGATCTGGACAATGCTCTTGACAAGGTCAGAGAGTTGTCGTTTCGTCGGCGGCTCGCTCGATGCCGTCGCAAGCTTTTGGGCAGTTCGCAGCGTCGCAAGGACCTCCTGGTCGAACGCGTCGATCGGCTTGGACGTTTTCTGGACGCTCATCAACGCGCTCTTGGCCACGTTGCTCGAGGGCGGCGTCACTGCGCTCGCTTGAAGACGCTCCACGGTCTTGTCTGCTACAGGTGTTTGGGTTGTATCACTCTCGGTGCGGGCGCGCTTTCTGCTTGACGGTATGAACACTGGAGTGGGAGCGACCAGGGTATGACCAAGGTCACAGGTCTCTGTGCGAGACTCCTTCACGCGGCGCCAGTGCATTCGCTACTCGAGCCGCTCCATGCCGCCAACTACACACCCACACGTGCGCGCCGTGTCGTCCATTGTCGCCATTAAACTCGCTGTGCGCCCCACGGCCGCACGTCCATTCTCTGCGAGCGCGACGGCCTGTCGGACCTCTTCGAGCCGTGCATTCGCCGACGCGACGGCATCAACTTGGTCGCGAATGCGCTGCACTTCGTTCTCCCACACGCTGCGGCAGTGGCGCTCGAGCTGCGGCGCGTCGAGCTGCAACAGGATGCGGAAGAAGACGCCTTCTGTCATCTTGTTGTGCTGGCCAGTGATCGACACAGAATCTCTTGAAATCGCATACAGAGTGATGGTTCATGTAGCCATATCGAAATTCGAAAGTCTCAGTATTGCGATGTGACGCTGCGCACGACGAACGCAAGTGCCACACTGGAGCCCTAGAGGCGACAAGTGACGCGTCGCCAAGGGGCGGGGTGCCTCGCTGGCTTGTAGCCACGGCAGTAGGCAGCGTGTCTTTTGGTGTGTGATAGGAATAGGATGTGATTCTGTCGCGAATTTCGGACGCTTCACGTTGGTCTCTAGTCACCATGGCTGACTCAATCACACCAATGACGCCACATCACTGCCTTCAGCAAACGCGAATACGTCGACGTGCCCAACATAACTCCCAAATACTTGGAGAACCGTCGGGACTGCGCGTTTCATGCGTGGGCGGGTCTCACAGCGACGTCATCAAGTTTCTCGAGTATCTTCGGGCGGTCGCGCTGTGAGCAGCGCAGGGACCGTTCTCTGGGTGATCAAGTGAGACCGTGACCCACGGTCTCATTACGCCACGATCCCAACGGCACTGTGAAGAGACTTGGACACACTCTCGTCCCGTCGTTCCATTCTACAGGCCGCGGCATTCGGAATCCCAGTGGATCCGCTGCAAGGAGGTTCGGAATTTCGAAGGGTATGCCGTGGATACTGATTGGTTCAGTGGAATTCTGTGCGCCCTCATTGGTCCACACTCACTGCCGCTGTGAACCCAACTCATTCGCATCTCAGATCTCAATATCCCATCCCATCCCCCCGTGGGTGCACTCGCGCCCCACCATGCGCGCTCGCTTGCTTCCTCATTTCGACAACGACATCATGGCCGCCGACGTCGCTGTCTTCATCGAAGCGTCCACGCCCGTCAATGTCTCGCGCCACGTGCTCCTCCTCCAGCGCCTCGACGCGCGCGCGTGGCACAATGTCCACGTTTTCAGTCTCTCGCTCGACTTTGCCGTTCAGTTCCTAGTGCTGTCGTTTTCTCCTCAGGTTGGCCACGTGATCGGACATCATGGCGCAGCGACGGCCGCGCGGTGCGTCTCGTCTGTCTTGCTAGTCGCGTACGCTGTCGACATTGTCCTCCGCACAGGGGCGCTGCGCGCAGCGCTCCTGTCGTCGCGCTCGACCATGGCGTTTCTACTCTGCGTCGTTGCCATGACCGCTCTTGTTGTGCTGCGGTTCCAGTTTCGACAGTACGAATTCGATCTCACGCTCGCGTACGCCTGTCTCGTCGCCGCCTGTCTCCTCCTCAAGCCCCACGCGCGGCGCTTCTCGCGACAACTCTACACGTGCCAAACCGACAGCGCGATTCGCATTTCGATCGCATCGCTCCGTGCGTCGCTCGCGCGCATCCCTGGGATCTCAGCGCTGGCGGTCGAACGCATGGAGAATGAGCTCGTCGTGATCTGCGGCCGCGACGACGGCGACATGAGCCCCGACGAGCTCGTGCGCTTCCTCGCGCTCGCGCTCCAATTCCGCCCACCGCAGCTCGCAGCGACCGAGTTCCTCGCGCACTTAAGGGCGCTCGATGCGCGATCGTCCGGTGTGACGTACGGCGTCATGGAGGTCGTCAAGAGCACGATGGTGCACTGGTCCAACCAGGGCGTCGCGCTCGTCCTCTGCTTGCTCGTCGCGCTCCTCAACGCCGCGATCGGACCGCTCATGGCCTACTTTCTCTCGCGTCTCTCGGACGCATTTGAGACCATGACAGGTCCACGAGATACAGTCCCGTTCCACGTCGGCCTCATCGGAACGCTCGGTTTGATCGTGCCGTTTGTGTTGGGGAACTACGCAGTCGGCCACTTGCAAGCCAAGATGATCGCCACCGCGACCAAGCACATCCAGACCAACTTGTTGGCGACAATCCTCCGCCAAGACAATGCGTTTTTCGCGGCGCGCTCGGAAGGCGACCTCATCAACGTCTTCTCGAGCGACGTGGCGCGCGTCTACTCGCTGTGGATCACGGTCTTTTGGAGCCTCGTGAATCCGCTGATCGCCGTGTGCGTCGGCTTTGGGTACGCGCTCTTCATGAAGTACGCTATTGGCGTGATGGCGTTTGCGTTCACGGCCATTTTCCTGTCAAGCGGACCTCAGGGGACTGCGAGCGTCAAGTCGAAAGCGTTTGCGTCTACCAACGCGTACGTCACGGCCGAGTTCCAGAACGCGGTCGCGTGTCAAAAGGTCGTCCGCGCGTATCGCATCCACACGTCGCTGCTCGCGCGCTTTACGCACCACTGCGCGCGGCTCGAGACGGCGCAGTTCCTCAAGGATCTGTGGGCCAACATGGTGCAGATCTACATTGAGTCGGCCATGTACGTCTTCACGACGATCGTCACGGCGGCGCTCGCGCTCAAAGTCTGGAACAGCGCGTCGTACCCGACGGACGCTGTGTCGATGGGCGAGTTCTTTGGACTGTTAACGCTGCTCCAGCGCGTGACGACGCCCGTGACGAAACTCGGCGCGTTCATGCGCGTGGCGATCGGCAACGCCAGTAGCTTACAGCGCGTCGACGACATTCTCGTGGGCTTGGGAACGCCCAACACGACGCCAGATGACAACGCAGATCTTCCCAACTTGCCCACGATGAAGACCGACCTGCGCCTCGAACGCCTCGGGTTCCAATACGACAAAGAGAGCGACCACCGCGTACTCAACGACCTCTCGATCACCGTCCCCCGAGGGTCCTACACGTGCATCGTCGGTCCGTCCGGCTGCGGCAAGAGCACGCTCCTCGCGTGTCTCATGCAGTTTGAAGAGCCCGACAGCGGCGCGATCCGCGTGGACGGGCACGACATTTACAACTTTTCCAAAGCCTCATTCATGCGACAGCTCGCGGTCGTGTTCCAAGACGGCGGGATCCTCAACGGCACGATCTTGGACAACATTCGGTACGGGAACACGGACGCGACAGACGCCGAGTGCGTCGAGGCCGCGCGCTTGGCCGAGTGTGAGTTTATCGGAGACCTTGCCGACGGCTACGAGACGGTTGTGGGGCAGCACGCGACGACGCGGTTGTCGGGCGGCCAGGCCCAGCGCCTCTGTCTGGCGCGTGCGCTATGCCGCAAGCCGAGTCTTCTGCTGCTAGACGAAGCCACGAGCGCGTTGGACCCCATGACCGAAGCGTCGATCGTCGCGACGCTCGAGCGTCTCGTGAAAACGACCGACATGACCATCATCTCGGTGACCCACCGCCTCGCAACGACTGTCCACGCCGATCAGATCGTCGTGCTCGACGGCGGTCGCGTGGCGGAGCACGGTCGGCACGAAGAGCTCGTCGCTGCGCACGGCCTCTTTTACGAAATGGCGCATTCGTCCGACGAGACGACAGCGCCAGCAGAGACCAAGGCGAATGACAACAGCGACATGGCATTGGCGAGAGAGTTTACGCGGTCGCTCAGTACGCACGTCCGCCGCGACAGTGAGCTCTCGAATGGCTCGATGCTCTCGTCCTCGTCGTCGTTTCGCACCGACCGCAAGGACCGACGCTCCGTGCGGCACGTTGTCTTGTAATGAGGATCTGAGTGAGGTATCAGCCAATGAACTCTTTCGTAACCAATCCCCGCGTCTCCGATATTCTCTCTCTTTTCCATCAATCAATCAACATGCTGACCGAAGCCAAGTGCGTTGCGGTCCTCGCGCCGCACTGCGGTCTGCTGCATTCGAGTACGTGGGGATCTACTGGCAAGCCATGTCGTTCCGCGACTTGGCGTTTTGGTCAGGCTTTTTCCACGGCACGCCCGCGTGTCACACGCCCTCAACTCGGTCCTCCACACTTTGAATCACACCGATCCACGCAGCCGCCAGGCGTTTGTGACCTCAAGTCGCGACCTCGGGAACGAGCTGAGGTCATTACTCGTGGCGTCCACTCGCCACGTCGGTGCAGTGCTCTCGGCCGCCGTCTGTGCGACTCCACCTGCCACGAAAGTCCGATGCAAGAGCTTGTGCGACACTGTCCGGCCACAGGATCAACTAGTGCGTCTTGCGTGGCTCGCGTACGCTTTGCACATGCGCGATCGCGTCGCTACGCCGTGGGCGCCGTCCCTGGTGCTCAAGGGAGAACCGCTGAGCATAGACGACGCAAAGCAATTCAAGAGGCTCTTGATGGAAGAGACGCCATTGCGCGACGTGGTCGACGACGCGACCCAACGGAACAACGATCGCTGTCGAACGTGGGACGCAGCTGCTCGTCGAGCCGTCGACCACCAACACAGACAATGACTCGGCCGCCACGCTCGACCAGCCACATACCCTCGATGCCTGGTCGATGCGCATCGCCATCAGTGGATTGGTGTCGCCGCGCCTGGCTATGGCCTCGTGGGGCTGCACTTCGTGCGCGTCGTGGCGGTGGAGTCCTGGTGACAGGACTTGTACCTCTATTACTCTTATCTCATGACTGCGATGCGCGCAGATGCTGTGAAACGCCAGTTGACTGGAGCAGAACTTGCAAGCGCTAGAAACGCGTGAAATTGACCGAGCACCACCGATGGACACGCAACGCCTGACCGACGCCAACCACTAGCGAATGTGCGTCGTGCTGTGGGAAGAGGGTAGGGATATCACATTTTAACTGATGGGATTGGCTGAAAAGCGATCTTCTCAGAACTATGAAGAATGGGATTGGCTATAAAGCGGTCGTCTCAGAATGTGTTCACAAGAAGTGATTACAGGAGCTTATGCATCGCGTGCGTGGCGGTCGCGTCAGCGGCAATGCGGAACTCGCACTGCGATGGAGCTTTTATAGCTAATTGGATTGCTCTTTAGCTGGGCGTCCTCCTACCATGCCTACCTCATAGCCATGCGAGCGTGTGGATCCGTGAACACCAATCAGGATGAGTCGCCTTACGTTCAGTCCAGTGCAGAAGATCATGTGAGACCACCAATTTTAGCCATTCCGAACTCTTGGTAAAGTGATTGTCCTTCCCCTCCCGATCGCTCAATGAGCACACGGACGACAGCGCAGCCGAGCGACTTTGTAGGCAGCGGCGAATGCCATGGCCTCTATACAGTGGAACGCGCAACACGAAGTGGCGTCCTCCCACGCACACTCATTCCGTTCACACGGCCGCGCAATGCAGCCAGCCAAGGCGATGGACAGCGCCAAATGGATTCCAAGCCACAAATGAATGGTCCACTCGAAAGGCGTCGTTGGCGATTAAGCACGAGCGTCTCCAGTGATCCCAACGGCCACCATGCGAGCGTCGCAGTGACGCATTGCGCCGACGGTCGAGCGGGCGGCGAGAACCGATCTGGCCCCATTGTGACCATCTTGATCTCGAGGGACACGACGCTGGAGTCCACCGAAGCGCACTCACGACAACCGCCGACGGCGGCATCCCCATCGTCCACAGCCCGCGCTAGGCCAAAGCCAGGCGTTACAACACCTACGTACGCGCCGCGGTGACCAACGACGCGCGCGACGGCGTCCACGTCTTCTGGCTCGTTGATCTTCAGAGCCACAGAGCGGTCCGTCTCGCGCGCCAGTTCAACGTAGAGCTGCGTGTTGGCGACGAGTCGGACACGCGATCCGCGCGGAAAGTACGTCACGAGCACGTCCGCTCGCTGCGCCCCAAAGCGCGCGTGCAGGGCGTCGTCAACTTCGTCTATGACACGCGGAGTCGCGTACGCGACGGCGCGAAGCCGCGGCACGACGCGACGGTCTGAAAGACGCCGATTGTGAGACGCGCGCGCGCCGATCAAACGACCGGCAACAGCATCCAGCGGTGGCGTGGGCGTGGGCACAGCGTCCACGCGATGGCTCGACGCGTTCGCCCACATCCCACGCCCGAACGGCGCGTCGGACCAGCCGACCATCGCGACCGCACGCCGTATGATTGATGGACTGCCATCAAGGTCTCTGTATATGGTTTCAGAGGTCTTCCTGTGACATACCCAACATCGGATGCATGTATTTGTGGGACATATGGCTTGTGACGGGTTTCGGCAAGCTCTGCTCCTTCCTCAACACAAGATCGCTGGCACCATGGACGCCGACCTCGACGCGCTCCTCGCGGACCTCGCGCGCGTCGACACGACGTCGACTAGCGAAACCGCCGCTCCGGACGCGCTCCAACGCTTTTCCGTGTCGGCGCCGTCGCCGCTCGCGCCGGCTGCAGTCGAAATCATTGCGAATAAGAAGACACCGCCCTTTCTCGTCCCAGCGCTGAAGTCCCACCGCGCCGATCCCCACGCGCTTCCTGAAGCGCTCCACGCGACGTATCTAAGTCCGTCGTTCGTGCTCAACGACGTTGCGCCGGCGGCGCTGCGCGTGCCGGTCGATGCCGTGCTCGCGAGCGGCGGCAGTCGCCTCTTGCCGCAAGTGCCGCTCGCACCGCCGCGCGCGTCGCTCGTCCCCACGTGCGCCAAGCTCGTGATCGATCCGCTGCATTTAGAATACGAGTATCGGCCGATCGAGAGCTCAGCGACCGTCGTGCTCGAGGGGTTCTCCGAAGCCATGAAGAAACAGGACGAGTACGCCAAGCAGACGATCGGCAAGACGCCCCACGCGCCCGGCGGTCACGCGCTCACCGAAGAAGGGGGGACCGTCAAGACGATTGGCGCTGACTCAGAAGGCCTTTCTGAAGCGGACCGCGCGGTGGACGCGCTGTTGCTGAGCGCCGAAGACGACGCAGCGCTGAGCGACGACGTGCTCACGTCGCTCGTGGCCAAAGCGCCGGGTCTCGACGACTGCCTCACGCTTGAGGACGTCAAGGCTGCGCAGATGTACAAAGAGAAACAAGAGGAGAAAGAGGAGACTCCGCTTGCGACCGTCGGTGCGAACCCGACAGCTCTCTTGCGTCCGTATAAGGACATTGCGTCGGATCAAGACATGCTCCAGGCAATGCAGCGGTCGATCGCGGATGAAAAAGCGTTCTTGTCGATGCAAAAAGCGTCGGCGAACGAAGGGAGCGGCATGGTCGCGCTTGATGAGCTGCTCCACGATTTAGAGGACGACGACGAGCTCAAAGAACTCGGTTTTACCTTGGAGGAGGAGGAAGAAGACGAGAAAGAGCAAGCCGAAGAAGAAGAGGAAGAAGAGAATGAAGCCGAGCCCGTCGACGCCGATGAGCCCGAGGCCGAAGTCGAGCGTCTCCTTCGCGACGCCGACGCTGCAGCGCTCGCGCGGAAGAAAAAGAAGACGAAACTCTCGGAGTGGGCGAGCATGGAGCGCGTCGACGTGCGCAACTTTCACGACAAGGTCCCGGACATGGCCATGAAGTACAGCTTTGAGCTCGATACGTTCCAGAAAGAGTGCGTGATCCACTTGGAGCGGCACGAGTGC
>JAADWR010000164.1:0-14847 GCA_023336345.1 Pythium inflatum | reverse complement strand
GTTTTCCACCAAGGGACCTGCGGTGGTGTGGTCTCGAGACGTTCGAAGCGGCAGGATGCGTCAGCGGCGGCAGCGACGACCGCGCGCGCGAGCGGATGCCACGCGGCCGTGACGCACCGTGCGACAGCGGCGAGTTGCGCCGGCGCAAACGATGCGAGTTCATGGACTGTGATGAGCTGGTGCCCAAGGAACGTTTCAGTACGCGCGAGCAAACGCCAGCTCACAAAGCACTCGTCTTGGTCGGGTGGAGACAGTACACCCGAAGGCGGTGTGACGTGGAGCGGCTCGATCCGAAGAGCGATCTTGGGGTTCGCGCTTGTGACAAGCGTCGTCGTCGTGGCGGAAGCCAAGCCTCCAGTCACAAGCGCGGGCGTCACCCGTGTTTGGCCGTAGAGGACACAACAGTCGGTGTTCAGCGCATCGACGGCCGGTCGGCGAACGACCTGAGCGCGCACGCGGGACGCACTGCCATCAGCTCCCACAAGCACCGTTCCACGGACAAACAAGCCGTTCGTGAATTGCACTTCGACCGTTTTGTTGGGCAGGACGCGGAACTTCTTGAAGACACGGTGGCGCTGGAGCTCCGTGCCGCGCTCGAGGCCGTGGAGCAAGATCGTGCGAAGGACAGTGCGGTCGACGCTAAAAACTTGCTTGGTCGTGCTTCGGGTGAGACGCGTGAGACACTCGCCCGTCGCGGCCTCGAGGTCGACGACCTCTGGGAACGCTTGACCCACGGACTCGAGAAACAGATCAAACGTTTCGTCCGGCAGCATGGCCTTGAGCGCGTCGTATCCGGTCGTGTCGATCGGGACGTGGTAACCGTGGGTTGCGTCGTGGAACGAGCCGTCGTTGTCAAAGACCGTGAACGAAATGCCGTGTTTCTTGAGCCCTTGCGCGAGCAAAAGACCGCTGAGTCCCGCGCCAACGATCAGCACGTTCGGCGGAGGCACGTAGGGTTCATTGGAAGACGCGGCCTGGGCGGTCGCGTGCGGCCCAGCGGTATGGAAGAAGGGCTTCGGCTCAGGTTCGATTTCCGGCGATTCTGTTGGCAAGACAAATGAACTCCCTCGAAAGCGATGCTTGGACTTGCGCTGTGACCGCCGCGGGTGGTCTCGTTCAGATCCCAAGCCCACGGCCTTCTTGAGCCATTGCAATACGTGCTTGGCCGGCGACGGCTTGATGAACTGGGACGTTCGAGGTCCATCGCGAGGCGCCATGGTCGAGGTCTCGGCCGTGGCGAGCAAATGCAAAAGTGAGAGACTGGTTCCCAGCGTCTTGTTTTTTGTAGAGTATCCAACAAGATCCAGCGAACTCGCCAACTTTCCAGCGTTTTTGCCCGCGCTCGTTCGACGACGCTTGCTTTCGGTCGCGCTCTCTTGGCTTCTCGCTCCCAATTCGCCCATTGGCTCGGATCTCGGTGGAGAGGTGCAACTGCGAGACCGGTCGTCAGAGCCCATTCGAGCGTTTCGCAGACTGTGAGACGCTCAATTCGAGTGGGGATTCGCGCGGCGCGTCACGCATCGTCTGCGGTCTCGCTTTGATGTGTGTGTTTTTGACCTTGTTCAGGGCGAGATCTTGTACTGCATCTCTTGTGTCGACACACTGACTGCCATGACGACACGTCCGCGCGTTCGCCGAAGCTTCTGTCCTTTACGGTTCCAAGGATTCGATGGAGGAGATGCGCCCAAATGTATCCATTCGATGATGCGCCAAGTCGCCAATGGCATTCGACGTATTAGGCCACCCTTCGTTCGTGGCACCCTTTCTGTTGTTGATGGCATTGGAGACACTGTCGCCACACGATGCTTGAAGCTCCCAAGCCAAAGCTCAGCTGCCAACGTATTCATGTCAATACTAGTAATGCGAGATGCGATGTGGATCCCTCTTGTTCCGAGGTGCCACACCAGGAACCGCAGCAAATCATCCAACAGTGTGCATTCCATAAATTACTGTAGATAATACAACTCGGTAGAAACTCGTACACGGTGCTACGCCACTCGCTCTTCAAGAAACCTTCCATCGGTGCTTCTTCTTCTTCTTCTCGCGTGATTAGTACACGACCTTGCGCATGTCTCGAACGTCTGGGACGCCAAACATGCGTCGGCTCGCGTCCAGACTAATGGCAATGCCTTCGCGGCCGTGCTCGCGCATCGCGCGCTCGTACTGCGCGATCGCGTCGACGTTGACGCCGTGCTCGACAAAGAGCTTGGTCAAAATGCGCGCGTCTTGCATCGCGGTGTTGCAGCCAATGCCGGCCGGTGTCATCGTGTGCACGGCATCGCCCAAGAGCGTGATGCACGACGGCTGCCACGCTTTGATCTCGGGAGACATGCTCGATATCCGCAAGAACGACGCCCACTCGGGGTCTTGCTGCTCAAAGAGCGTGCGCACGCGCGGGCACCAGTCGGCCGTCATCCGCATCGACAAGTCGGCGACTTCTTCGGGTGCCATGCTGTAGAGATCGTGGACCGACAGATTGTCGCGCCCCTGGAACTCGTTGGCACGTGCAAGCAAGACCCAGCACAAGTAGTTCTGGAGCTCGGGGAGCTCAGCGTTTGCCGGGTTCGCGAGCCCGCCGTGTGCAGAAATGAACTCGCGCGTGTGGGTCTTCGTGCCGCACCGGGGCTCAATGACGACCGACATTTTCGGGTGCTGGCTCGTGACCATCGTCGTGCTCGCGGTCGCAAAGTACTGTTCAATCTGCGGCGTAATGGGAGTTTTGCCGTAGATCGCGCCGCTGTCGGTATCCAACAACGTAATGTTGCGCGGAATGTACTGACGACGGACACGCGACGTCGTGCCGTCGGCGCCGACGACGACCGAGCCTTCGTACACTTGGCCATTGTCAAACTCCACTTGCACGCGGCCGTTCGAGAGGATCTCGTACTTTTTGAATGCCATGCCGAACATGATCTCCGAGCCTTCGACGAGGTCCGTGAGCAAGAGCGACCGGAGCATTGCGCGGTCGGTACTGAAAACGTGCTGCGTGACGCTCGAGCGGTGGGCAAACTTGACGCCATCGGGGGCGGCGCCACCGGTCTCAGCATCAACGTACATAAAGCCCGGGAGGAAGTGGCCCGTTGACCGGAGAAAGACTTCAAAGTTCTCGCGTGAGAGGTTCGCTTTGATCGCTTCGTAGCCCGAGCTGTTGATCCGGAGTCGATAGCCTTGTGTGCGGTAGTTGGGCGTCGGGTCGCGTTCAAAGACCGTGAACGGAATGCCGTGTTTCTTGAGACCTTGGGCGAGGCACAAACCACCAATGCCGCCGCCAATAATGAGAACGTGCGGGCGGTAGCTATGGCGGCCGTACGGATCAGCTCGTGGCGGGCGCTGCGACGGCATGCGGTGGTGGTACTCGTAGATCGACGGCCCGGCCATCGACGCCCCGGACGACGACATGTCGGACGTCGACGCGAGCGAGCTCGTGCTCGCGGTCGTGCCCGAGCGAGAGCTGCTGGTCACGGATGGCTTCATCGGGGCGTTGTTGTTCATGTAGTACATCGGAACATCGCGCTCGTTCTCGTACGCGTAGCCGTTGCCGCTGCCGCTGCCGTTGCTGTCGTGGCTGAGCTTGCGCGAGCCGGTCGAGCCATGCCCAAGACTCTGGCGCGACGGTGGGGGCGTGGGAATCGGACCGCGACGAACGGGCGAGTGGTCATCCATGCCCATGGTCTTTTTGATCCAGCGGATCATCTTGCGGCGCTTGCCTTCGTCCGTGTGCGTCTCGCGCGTCCGGCGCTGCTCGTAGTGGGCCGCGTGCAGAGCGTCTTGGTGGCGCACCATCGTTGCTTGGGTTAGTGGTGGTGGGTCTCCTCAGCGGCGTCGAGGCGAGGCGGTGGAATGCACACTGAGACGTCGGGTGCTCGAGGCACTGCCAGGCCTCGACATAGACACGGTGCCACGACGCACCTGGGCCACTCGGTGCCCTACAGTAGCATTCGCGCCGATGTTCCGACACCAACGAACGCCCGTTGCAGATGCGGCGTTCTTTCCATCGTTTCATCTCGGCGCTGGTCCAGTTTCCCGTTCTGAACACTCGTGGCTCGGTTAAATCAAGCCCTTGCTGGTCATCGAGCGTATCTTTACTGCAGTCGTACCAGACGTGGCGCACGCACCATTCCGCGAAGGCCGCGAGTCGTCAAAGACACGCAGGGCCATGGCGCCACGGTGCGATCGACGATCGCGTGGCAATGACGCGCGGCATTGAAGGTTGTTGGCGTGAAGGTTCGAGCAAGAGCCCTGTTCAAACGGTTGGTGGTCGAGGAGCACGTCGCGCGCGGCACGTAGCGCTGCCACTGGCAACACCGAGTGCGCATGACTAACATCACAAGGTGTCATTGTATTGGCATGGCGGGCGAGTTAAAGGCCTTTGACACAAGTGGATGTGTCGGCGTGATAAACTGCCACTGGCACTCGGGAGCGTGGACGGCGTCCGACTGTACGGTGTGACAATTCATGCGGAGGAGACGACACGAGATCGGTTAGGATTCACGATGGGAAGCACGCTGTGGGTGCCATGGGTCCTGGCGAATGCCACCGGCGTGATGAGGCGCTGGCCAAGTCGCCATTACAGTACCGCCCACAGCACCACTTGCTGAAGCCACTGAGCAGGACGATCGAGGGTCCATATTCGTTCGCAAGCTCTAGTTTCTTCCATTGCGCATGCATCTCCCGAGCGTCTTTCTGTCGTTTGGTGCAGCATTTTCGCTCTGTACCAGGCCTCCTGGTACACGGCAGGACGCGCAACCGATGGCGACAAGTGGTGCTTGGGACAAAGAGCAGTCGGTTGCATGTGCACCCGGAACGATCGCCGAAGGATGCCGCCCACTGAGCCTTCTTGCTGCACCACCAACCGTGGCTTTTCAGCCGTTCCCGTATGCGTTCAGCAAGGCCGGCGTATCACGCTGACGTCACTGATCGACAGCGTGTAGACAGGGGATGTTGGTAGAGAGGTACCCGTTTATGTGAGACTAGGCCAACTCACACCCAACGATTGCTTGTTTTGAGACGCATGACACACCTACAACTCACTCTCTCTGACGTGCCTAGTTCGGGACCACGATCATGTCCTTGAGCGCTGGGAGGTCATAGAGGCGCTGGCCGGCGTCGACGCTCGCGACAATGCCTTCGTGCGCGCGCGGGCGCATGACCTTTTCAAACTCGGCGATCGCATCGACGTTGACGCCAACGCGGACAAACAACTCACACAACAATCGTGCGTCTTCAAGGGCAGCGCTGCAGCTAATCCCAGCGGGCGCCATCGTGTGGACGGCGTCGCCAATGAGAGTGACAGCACTCGGCGCCCACGTGCGGATCTCGGGCGACATGGTCGAGATGCGCATGAACGAGCCAAACTCGGGCGACTGCGCATCGACGATCGCGCGCACGCGCGGGTGCCAGTCGGACGTGAGGTGCGTCGACAACGCGGCGAGCTGCTCGGGCGTCATGGTGTACAAGTCTTCGACACTGAGCTGGTTCTCGAGCTGGATCACGTCGGCGCGCGCGAGCAGCATCCACGTAATGTACTTGTGAATCGCGGGGAGCTCCATGTGGTGTTCTGGCCCAGCGTACAGCGCCGATGGGAAGAACCCGAGATCGAGCTTGGTCGTGCACTTGGGCTCGATAATGAGCGACATTTTTGGGTGCTGGCTCGTGATCAAGGTCGTGTTGTCGGACGCGAGCCCGAGCTTGCGCATTTCGGACGAGATGGGCGTCTTGCCGTAGATCGCGCCACACTCGGTGTCCAAGAGCGTGACGTGACGAGGAACATACTGACGTCGCACACGGGACGTGGTGCCGTCAGCGCCGACGAGCACTGAACCTTCGACGACCTCGCCGTTCTCAAAGACTGCTTCGACGCGGCCGTTCGGCAAGAGATTGTACTTGACAAAGCCCATGCCGTACTGAATCTCGGAGCCTTCGTACAGATCCGCCAACAAGAGCGATCGGAGCATCGAGCGGTTGGCTGAAAACACCTCTTTTGTGAGCTCGGCGTCGTGGAAGAACGTCGCGCCGGCAGCGGCCGGCAAGGCTTCGGTTGTGTGGGCGTCCACGTGGACAAATCCCGGGAAGAACTGACCGGTCGAGCGCAGAAAGACTTCAAAGTGCTCTTTCGGGAGCATCGACTTGAGCGCTTCGTAGCCGGCGCTGTTGATGCGGAGACGGTAGCCCTGCGATCGAAAGTTGGGCGTCGGGTCGCGTTCAAAGACCGTGAACGGAATGCCGTGTTTCTTGAGCCCTTGCGCGAGGCACAAGCCACCAATGCCGCCGCCAATGATAAGCACGCGGACGTCATTTGGGTCGTACGCGCGCGCTTCGGTGCGGTACTGATACTGCGGCAATTGATGGTGGTGCTCGTAGATCGAGCGCTTGGCTGCGTGCGTCGGTGTGTTTTGGGCGCTGCGCATACTCCGCGCACTGCTTTGGCTCCGACGTGAGCTCGTCGAGTGGTCCGAGCGGCACGAGCTCGGCGCGCTCGCATTGCTCAGTGTGCGCTTGAGCTCTTCTTCATTGTACAAGAGGATCGTGACTTTGCCGCTCTTAGAGCTACTTGCGTTCGAGTGTGTCTCAGCGTCGCCCGTCTCGGGCGTGTCGTGCGTCGGTTGTTGGCGCGGGCGCCGCGACGGCGGCTTGGGGTTGTAGCCCGGTGGTGCAATCCCGCGCGTCGGGGCCTCGGGACCGCGGTGGCGATCGTCGTGGCGCGTGTTGCGACTCGTCGCGTGCTCGTCATGGGAGTGGATCCCCACGGCCTTTTTGATCCAGCGTAACATGCGGCGGCGCGTCGACTCGTCGCCCTCTCCATCACCATGCCTGCGCGGCATCGTGTTGAATCAAGCGGATTTGAAAGTTAAGGCGAGAGAGCAAAGGGAATGACGACACGAAGCGCCTGTGATCACGGTCTCACTTGGGCTTCTTTGTCTTCAATGGCGCTCACCACACCGAGTCGAGTCGAGCCGCGACTTGCGCAGGTGGGTGTCTGGCTTTAAGGACGGATGAGGAGGGGACGCGCTTCTTCTTCCTGTCAAGTGCTCCTCAGCCGAGACGCTCATGCCCGAACTGGCCTCCTCGACCCGTCGTTGGTGCTTTATCTCTGCGAAGATTCCTGCATGCTTCCGCATGTCCGTTGTCATTCGTTTTTGAGTGTGTGCAGCGCCAGACGAGCCGCTTGAACAAGTCGAAAACATTCGATTTAATCACGCGATCATTGAAGACGGGGCACTTCAAGATGGCCTAGGTATCAAAAGATACAATCTTATTCCGATAGTTTAGTCGAGTATTTTGTATCTATCTATTGATGATGCGATTGAGATATCCATCAAATTATAGGAGAGTAGGTTCAATTCTTTCCATGGTTTGCAAACGATCCAGGTCAATGGAAAGAAATCGGCCATGGAAGAAACGAGACACACTGACTCGACGCAGTCGAGCCTTCACCCAAAGCCTGGCGACGGCGACGACCGCCACAATCGTGGCACTGATGCAACGGAATCGATGGCGATTACGTCCAGCTTTGGTGGGCCGCCGCCGCCATCAGCGCACGCGTGTGGTTGAGTCTGCTCCGTGGAGACCTCAGTGGCCCTGAGGTTCATGCCCTGGGCATCCCAGGTGTAGAGTGGAAACTGCCTCGCTGACGTTGACGACCGTCTCTGGTTCCGTCGTTGACGGCTCCATCTCCCTCTGACGACACGCAATTTGGGAATGAACAGATCTCGAACACGTGCGCGAACGCTTCCTGCGCTCTCTAGCGATGGCGCAGGCGTGTGATACCGTAGAATCCTAGCTTGTGATGGGAGCTTGCACTTTAGCAGCCTAGTCATCGGGGCCATTTACTCATCATTTTTTATTGTGCTCTCACCCAACAATGCGAGCGACGTGGACAATTGCAGCGGCGGCTTCTAGAGCTGCTCGTATGGAGACAACACCTCTGCCCCATCGACCTCCGCCCGCGTCTTCTCGATCGTCCACGGCTAGTGGGCGCCAGCGAATGGCAACCTGGCTTCGGCGAGCGTTCTCGATTTGCCAAGAGACCAATGCGGCCTTGTTTCAGCGATAACCGTCACGAGCGTATTCTCTGAGCGTCAAAAGTGCGCCTCAATGGGTGCCTTCATCGACAGAGGAATCGGTGGAGATGGCAATACTTCGTTTTCTGACCTATATACAACATATGTGGCTCTTTCAACTCGCAATATGCGCCCCTTTGTCATTGTAGATGCACGTCGGTGCATCGTCTTGCGTTTCTTCATCACACACCGAGAGCGTCGCCGCACGTCGAAGCTTCGGTCTCACCAGACCGTTTCATCTGAGCGGCTCGAGGTATCAGATATCTCAGTCGTAATATTTCGCGTAAGTTACTGTTGAACCCTCTTTAGTGACATCCAGAGGCACTAATTTGTTGCACTTGACTGGCGAAAATTGCGATGAGCACTGGTCGGCAAGATGCGCTCTTTACCGACCTCTGTATCTGCACCACCGGCCTGGCCGTCCATGTCAAGGTACATCATCGCATAGCGCAGAGTTTTCTCTTTCCAATGCACTGATTTTGAGCGGCGTTTTCCTTCTGTAACCCCCAGGAGCAAGTCCGCAAGATCGTGTTGGCGTGTGACGGCGCGTTTGAAGACGACCTCACGCTCGACGCCACGACGCATCTCGTGGCCGACGCCGTCGGGTCCCACAAACACCGCGTACGCGCGTCGTTCATACCGTCCTATGTCTCCTCCTCACATCTCTTGTTCGGTCCTAGGCCGCCGTGACCAGAGGCCTCCCGGTCGTGTCGTCGCGATGGATTTTCGACTCGTTTCGCGCGCACGCGCTGCTGGACGCGTCGCTGTATGCGCTCCGGACGCTCGAAGGCCTCGTGGTCTGTACAACCGGTCTCTCAGCCCAGACGCGCGTGCAGATCGAGACGCTCGCGACGATCCACGGCGCTGTGTACGACACCAGCCTCGAAGTCGGCCGCACAGACGTCCTCATTGCCCAGGCGCCGACCGGCCCCAAGTACGAGACTGCTGTGGCTCATGGTATTCCCGTCGTTCACGTCTCGTGGCTCCACGCGTGTATTGAGAAAGGGACGCTCGTCGACGAAGCAGCGTTCTCGCTCGAGAATATGGTCGCACAGCCCCAGCAACTTGTCCAGCACCTCCGACAAGCGCTCGGCGATGTCGCGGGTCCCAAGTTACAGTCACTTCTCACGCGGTATTGGCAGCAACAGGCCCAAGATGACGATGGGGAAGAATGGCTCGAGCTCTTTGACGCCTGTGGGTTCTTTCTCGTCGGCTTTCCGCCTGAGTTGGAGTCCAAGATCACGCAGTTGATCCGCACGGGCATGGGCACGATCTACTACGAGATGCACGTGCCAGCCGTGTCCCATGTCATCGTCAGCCCCGTGCTCTCGGATATGGGCGTGCTCGAGCGACTGGAGCAGCTCGTGGTCGCAGCGAATGCGTCGGCGATGGTGCACTTTGTGTCGGCCAAGTGGATCGTCGACTCGCTCAAGTGTCTTCGCCTCGAGCCTGAAGAGATGTATCCTGTGGAGATTGAAGAGTCCATGGAAGAAGTAGCTCCGCCAGCGCCGTTACTCGACAGACTGACGTCGTTCGCGTCGTCTGTTGGTGGGTTGGCCGACGTGACGATGGAGCTGCCGGAAGAAGAAGACGAAAACGGCCATGACCAAGATACAGCCTCCATTGGAGACGGTCAGAAGAAAACCAAGATGCTCAAGGACTATGGCTTTTTACTAGTCTGCGTCGACCCGGACGAGCCCAAGCTCGTCCGCTCGACGGTGAAGGAACTGCAAAAGAGAGGCGGTGCACAAGTAGTCGCACTCGATCATCGCGATTTCGAGCACGTGGACCCGGAACAATTTGATTTTGTTACGCACATTGTGATTGGTAGCGGCGTCGCACTGGGTCCAGAACTCGCCGAGATCGTGCGCAAGAAATTTGCGGCGTTTTACCAGAACCTATATCCCGGAACGCCCAAGTCCAAGCGTGTTCGTTACGTGTCGGACTTGTGGGTGCGATGCTGCCTCGCAGCCGATAGTGTGTTGTCCCACCAGTCGCACGAACTGTTCACGCTGACGTACCACGAGCCTCGTTCGTTCTTTCCCAAGGCGTTGCCGCTCGCGTGTTTCAAGCGTGTCGTGGCTTCGACGTCTGTCTACGTCGGTGTCGATCGCGTCGTTGTGATGGAGCTGCTGCGCATGGCCGGCGCGCACGTGTCGCCCAAGCTCAGCAAGTAGAACACGCACCTCATTTGCCTCAATCCCATCGGGATGAAGTATGAAATGGCGCGCGAGTGGGGACTCACAATCGTGACGGCACGGTGGGTCATCCAGAGTGTATTGGCGGGAACTTTATTGGATCCGACTCTTCCCGAGTTCCAAGTCGTCGATGAAGACATGACCGTCCATGCGGACACAAACAGCAGTGGAAGCGGGAACAGGACGACGTTGGACAATATGGACCAAGCGCGAAATGAAGGGACGACTCACAACAATGCGCTTTCGTACGAGTGGACGAGTCGACGAACCTCGGGATCTCTTTGATTTTGCCAGAACAAAACGATGGAATCAAAGCTCAGCAAGTTCGACGCAGTACAAGATCGATGGTCGTTGGACTCCCAGTCATTCTCAACGTATTGGACGCCAAGAACACGTTGGCTAGTAATAGCTCTCACCAACGAACCCGAGCCAGCGACCGGATCGTTTGCTTTTGCCAATGTAAAAGTCGGGACTGCAATGCTCTTGGGGTTCACAAGGACCCAACGAAAGTCGGTGTATGATTCGTACACGAGTTGACGGAACACGAGAAAGTCTGCGCCGTCCCGCGCGCGCGGAAAGTTGCGCCGCTCTTCTCTCGTGGAATAGTCTTCCATATCCGTCTCGCAGCGTCCCCAAACGTCTGGAAACGAGGGCGGCGGTCGTTCGAAGCCTGTCCAACGTTTACTCACGACGGAACGATGCATCTCCTCATTGGACCAATGGTCCAGCAGATACCCACAGTGCTCCAAGAGCTCAAAGCCTTCTTTCGAGATGTCGCGGTCGAGGCGGCTGAGAAGGCACGGAGTCAAGTCTCCGTCGCCGTCTGTATGGGTTTTGAACCCACGGACCCAGAAGCCATTGAGTCGCTGGAGCATCTTCAGGTCACAAAACAGCGTGAACGCGTCTTCCTAGTCCGGCCACAGCGTCGCGAGCTTGGAGCGGTCGCGCTGGATCTCTGTGAGAAACTCGTAGTGGCTCGGGCGACAGTACACCTTCATGGCCCACTGGCATAGACTCTCGACCAACATGCTTTCGACGTTGAATGGCTCGACGCTCGGATTCTTGCTGAAGTCGAAATGCGCAAGCACCATGTCGCGCCAAAATCCTTGATTTGTCGGTCCTACGAGATTGGAGAGCCCGGGAATCGCGCGACATAGGACTGCAATGGTCTCGACCACGAGCGCGGACGACGTGGGAGTCGAGAGGCGCTCACGCCACTTACGCCACTTGATCTCGTCGTCGTCGTCGTCATCGTCGTCCTCCTCCTTATCGCCCTCTTCGCCCTCGTTGCCCTCTTCGCCCTCATTGTCCTCATCGCCTTCATCGCCCTCGTCGTCGTCTTCGTCCTCTTGATCTCCATGGTCCGGTTGGTCCTCCTGGTCGACTTGCGGCTGTGCCTCGGAAGATACTGGGAGGAACTGAATGATGTTCGCGACAAGCGCTGGCTCGGTCGTGAGGACGGCAGCGGCGGCTGTGGCCACAAGACTGGGCGTCGCGAGCTTGCTTCGTTTCAGTGGGCTACCGATCGTCTCCATCACGTGTCGCGTTGGGAAAGGACACCCCGACACGTGCAAGGAGTGACCATGCAAAACGCATCGCCGTGCAGAATGATGGTGATACTGAAGCTGAGATACCGGCGATGGCACCGTTACAAGACACCAGCTCATTTCAAATGTGTCATTTGAAATGACTCATTTCCCAAATCAGTGCTTGATGAAGACCGGCACCAGTTCGCTCAAGCGCACCAAGTTCTCTACGCCAAGCAACAACGTGGCCACCACGGTCGCAGTGGCGTTCACGACCGAGCCAGCGCTTCTCACTACGATCGTGCAGTTTCTCCCATTGTCGTCAGAGGAGACCGAAGAGACCTCGGACGAGGATAGCAATCGTCTCAAACACTCCAGGTGTGTGCTCAAGACTATCGCTACCCTCTGCCGTGCGACTCCTGGTCTCTCAGCACTCCTCCGATCCCATTTTGGCGCGACATGGTCTAAAGGCAATTCAATTTGCAACTGGTTCGGAGTCCTTCAACGTCGAAGACTACGAGGGTGACTCTTGTGAGGGTCTCGCGAAGATGGGATTCATGGATGTCGAGGTGCTGGACGATCCGTCACCTTATTATGGTCGTGGCCATAGCTGAGCACGGCCACGGCAGACCCCACGACAAGCTAATCGAGAATTTTTGCGACTGGAGCACCATGTACGCGTACTACCGACCGAGCCAGTACGAATTCTTTAGTGAGATCCAGCGCGACCGAAGCAAGCTCGCGACTGCGTGGCCCGAGCATGAACTCGTTGTTCTGTGATTTGGTTCTACTTCACGACTTGATGCTGCTTCATCGACCACCCGGCCGGAACTATTGTGGTTTCAAAGCCCATACTGAAGGCTACGATGACGATTTGCTTCCTTGTCTCCTCAGTCGACTTCACAGCGACATCTCGGAGAATGGGTTTGAGCTCCTGGCACTGTGGCGTTCTACCCCACTATTGGTGCCTCGGCAACCCGAGGGTGAGCAACCGGTGGACGGGGGTTTCAACCGATATTACGCCGGAGGAAAGTGATTACTATTGGAAGGTAGTGACGCACGAAGAGCACCGCAACTTCCCGACGACCGTGGAAGACGACGATCCCATCGATTTCATCGCGCTCGGTCGATTCGTGCACAAGAACTGCAGCGACTGGCGACGCATTCGCGTCAACGAACAGAACATACTGGCCCGGACTTTTATATTGACAAGAGCAAGCGATCGGGTCGGTGGCTCGGATTCGTTGGTTTGAAGATGTGGTGAACGAAGACCTCCAGCCATGGAATGAGATTCATATCACCTGATCCCTACCATCAGCCTCAGATTCATGGAGTGAAATAGTCACTCTGACCTACAAAACCGAGCCACCTCCCGGAGCGTTTCGAAGTGCCAATGTAGAAAACTGGACTCGTGAGTTCACCACAATTCACTTGGACGCGGCGCCAATCGTTGAACGTCTCGTTCACAAATCGTCGCAGTTCTTGGAACGGGTGTGTATCAGGATCGAGAGACCTCCAATTGGGGAACAGCGATTGTTCCTCGTCCGTGCGGGTGTCACATGCGGAGTGTCTCACGAGCGAGTAGCCCAGTCGAAGGCTGTCGCTTTCGCTCACGTCCGCCCGCTTGCACTCGATCGGTGGTACTGGCCCATCCAAGCCCGACCACCGCTCACTCACGGGCTTGTTGTTGAGGTACCAAAAGCGAGGAGCAATGCCACAGAACCGAAGCATGGCAAACCCACGCCCGACGATTGCGGTGGGGAAGCGGCCCATGAGACACGGATTAACGAGCTGCTCACTCTCCGAGTTGGTTGTCCAGTAATACCGACTGGTGCCGTGGAAACGTGGAAGCAGGAGGAGGTCGCAATACAACGAGAAGGCGTCTTCGTGCAGCGGCCATTGGGTCGCGAGGAAAGTCCGATCGCGCTGGATGCGACCGAGGAACCCGTACGTTTGCGGTGGAAAGTACGTCTTGAGCGACGGCCAATACTGTAGATCCTCCACCAGGAACGAATACTCGGTACGGCGCCGACGGGGTCTTTCCCACGTGCAGCCCCGAGGTCGACGGCTTTGCTCCCATTCTCGGAGTGGACCGTTCCACGGGTGGCGGTGCCAGTCGGCATGTTGTGGATCGTCACACGGATCGTCCTCGACTTTGACTGCTTTGTCGTCATCATCGCCGTACTCGTCATCTTCTTCTTCGTCGTCTTCATCGTCTTCGTCACTCTCGCTCTTGGCAAAGAGCCTGCGATTGGTGCTAAAGTACAAGCTGTAGAAGCGTGCCGACGACGTGTGATCCAAGTCACTCTCGGTGCACACGCGCGTACCGTCGCCCCAGTCGTCGACATTGAACGTCTTGTCGCCGACCGTAAAGTCAAAATGCGTGAGCACCATATCGCGCCAGAACGCTTCGTTTGTCGGACCGACGCGCTTGCTGAGACCAGGAATCGCACGGCACAATGTTGCTATAATCTGCAGCACGGACGTTGGCGCGGGTTTGCATGGCGCATCGCCAGTGGTTTCTCCAGCGCCCACGAGTTCGACGATGTCCGCGAGTAAGGCGGGTTCCGACAACAGTACAGCGCTCAGGGTGCTGGCGATGCTGGGCGACGGCGTTTCGACGCACAAGCGCTTGGGTGAGTGCGTGGTCATGGGAAGCGTGTGCAGTCGACAGAAGTTGGGGGAATGGGACAATGGCCGCAGCAGGTCGGATGAGCGGCTCATCAACGGATTACTGTGGGCATGTCGGACCATCACTCAGACCTACACTCATCATTGAAATGTTGCCTCGAGCGGCTCACCATGGGATATGATCTTGTTGGCATTGGTCGATCAATGAATGTTGCGCGGTGCAGACACACCACTGGGGCCCAAGCATCTGTGGAGAAGGAGGTTGTCGCTGGCCTCTTCTGGGGCGCATCATTAGTATTGAAGCGGCGGCTCCGAACGACGCGCTCCGAGGTGAACGAACTCATCGAGCCATAAAACCATCTAGTATGCCGGCAGAAGCTACCCAATCTTAGTCTTCAGCACCGAGTTCATGACGTGAAATAGTCGCTTTGG
>JAADWR010000163.1:0-14893 GCA_023336345.1 Pythium inflatum | reverse complement strand
TGTGTTGTATATATTTGTGTTATTTCCGACTGGTTGAGTGGACGTTGCTTCGCTGCCTAGGGTGCTAGCTTGGCGATTGTGGGGCGTTCAAGTGGACGTATTTCCCCTTTGCTTAAGCTCGAAGAACCTAGAAAAAGGGTACACAACGTGAGATACTAACCAGAGTAGACTAGGATTGTCTATTCGCTTGATATTCCGGCTAGCAGCGCTACCCCTTCGCTGTACTAGCCGGAGAGAGCCTATCTATATTCTGGGCAGCCCCCAGAATTGCGTACCACTTCGTCACAGTATCTCAAGTGCTGACTCATCCTGCGATCCCGTCCCCGATATTTGTATCCCACTCCGTCGCGCGGGAGAAAAGACTACTGGAACAACGTTAGGCTGGTGCCGCACAAGAAATTTTGGGATGAGGAGAAGCGGGCCCAAGACCATGCCAAGGAAGCCTACTGCTTGAAGTGCTCGATGATTGTGAAGTGTACGAAGGGCAAAACGTACAGGATCAGCCGCCACGTAAGAGGTCTCATATCTCTCTGACTATCACGAACGACCGTGCCATTGGGCCTCAGAAGACCCCGTTGTACGCCCAGCAGCATTCAGTCTCCGAAACGCGCCCAACACCTCTGACCAAGTTGAACCAAGCGCAGAAAAATGACTTTGCGAAGACGCATTGTGACTTGGCTTTTGCGAGTAGCCAGCGGCCTTATAGTCTAGTTGAAGACCAAGGATTTGTTGACCTCCTCAAGTTTGTTGGCTCACTGGGTGGTATCGAAGTGAAGGTGGAAAGGCGAACCACAATAACCAACGAAGTACGGAATATTGCTGACGAGACGAGAGTAGCACTCAATGCACAGATTGCGTCCGACTCAGATTTCAATAGTATCATGACGACATTTGGGCCGACGAGCCATGAGAAGCTACATATCGCTCACGTTGCACTGCCTCGAAGCCGATTTCACCATGAATAGCTGGACTCTAGAAGTTCTTCCTTTTCCCGGGAAACACACGGGTGAACTGATCAAAAACAAGATCGACAACGTGATAATAGACTGGAACTTGAAGTGTTGCGTTCGCCTCGTTCGAGATGGAGCATCCAAGGGAAAGAATGCAGCAGAACTACTGGGCGTGCCGCATTTCTCCTGTGTTGCGCACAGTCTACATATTGTCGTCGGTGGCGCAATGGCAGAGAAGAAAGGAAAGGTTACGGGCCCGGAAGTCGTCGCGCATTGGAGGCTGAAGCACGCGCGACACCAACTCCATCCCCCGCAGTGGATGCTAGTTATCTGAATCGTTTGGCGATGGGACGGTCGCCGGCGACTTTGAGGATGAACTGCTTCGACTCCAACATGACGCGTGTGATGAGATTGACAAAGTCTGCACGTCGAAACTCACGGCCGACGATTAAGCCCACCTGGCGAGCATGCGAAAAACGACGCAATATTTCCTCCGCGTTGCCAATGAAAGAACTTCGCGTATGTTGGCGACAATCGACGAGCTGCAAATGAAGATATTTGACCAACAACGGCATCTCGACGAGCTCTGCGACGTTTTCCTCGAGCATTGCCTTGGAACTTGCCCTCTCATCCACGTAGACCATGAGTAGAACGATCGTAGTCAGCCAGAAACAGCAGGAGATCAACACCAGCGCAAGTGATGCCGATGTATTTCCAGAGACACAAGAACTCCCGTAAGTGTCGGCTTAGTCACCAACGATGTGGGCATTCTTGATCCCATTTTCATTGCTTGACAAGTGTACGTGAACAATTGACGCTGGTATTGCTAGCTGTTCGTGTTGTGTGTTCTGATGTCTTGTCCTGGGGCAGGACCAATGTCTTCGTTTCCTTCCGGACGATCATCGCGTTCTCCAATCCATGTTCTCGCCAAGGACAGCAAGTAGCAAGTCTATACTCAACCTCTCACGGAGATATGCACCCATTCGTCCGCGCTGTTTGTGGCCGGGAGTGCACTCGGTACGGCAACTGGCCTGGACGCAGCGGCGGCGCTGAATGACAATCTCCCTGATTTGACGATCATGCCGCGCCACGAGTGCCCCTAGATGGAGAACAGCGTTTCGCAGTCACGATGTTCCCACCCGTCGAGAACGCACGCTCCGAAGGGGCTGGCGTCGCGACACACGACAACCATTTTATCGCCAACACTGAAAGTATGGGTAATTCGACGGCATGCTCTCTCTACTATTCGAGGCGGTCGCCTTCTGATGCTGCGCCCTTGGTGTCGATGTAATGGTCAGGCTCGGCCTTGCATTGCAACCGTCCACCTCTTGCCGTGTCATGGCGTGCAATGAACTTCCGAAGTTCGTGGTTTCTCGACTTTGCAAATGGATGATAACCTATCATTGATAAGAACCGTGTCTACAGCCATACTGACAGCAAGTCTAAATGGTTGCACGTTATTGCTTGTCAACTGACTTGCCTTTGCAAGTTATTGCACGTTGATTGGCGAGCACTTGCCTTGCTGCTTTCAAAGTGATCTTTCATGGTGTCACCGAAGTGATGCTTTGGTGCAACAACGTTTCGTGTGGTCCACAAAAACTCGGGTTTAAAAGAGTCACCCAACCGGTTCTAACAAACTACGTTAACTTTACAGTGGTTGATTCGGACGCACAATCTCCAAGCATCGATTGGATTGAGCACCATGGCGGAACCAGTCAAAGTTGACGGCGCGGTCGCCAAGAAAGTGTACATTCACTACGAAGAGGGCGACGAGGCGCTCTATGTCACGCTCAAGATGACGCTGCCGTCCAAGTGGGCGGGCCACAATGTCGACTACCTCAAGGCGTTCTTTGTCGACCACTACAACAAGAAAAAGCCCGAAAATGCGCTCGACACGGCGGCGTTTCACTTGGCGAAAAAGAGCGGCGCTGCGCTCTACGGCGACGACCTGTTGCACACGGCGGTGGAAAAGTACGAGGACATTTTCCTCAAGGCTGGTCCCTCCACGACGCGCCCACCCAAGCCCGAAAGTGCGTAGCTTTTGATTATGGGGTTGCTCACTGATCTAATGATTCGCATTTCTTTTCCAATAGCCAAGGCTGTGAATGCTGCTGCGTCGGTGCCCAAGCACCTCGTGCAGTGCAAGAACTATGGCTGTCGCGCCAAGTTTGACGAGAGCGAGAACCACGACTCGGCGTGCCGTCACCACGCCAAGCCGCCGCTCTTCCACGACACGAAGAAAGGCTGGCAGTGCTGCTCGTCCAAGATGGTGTACGACTGGGATGACTTTGAGAAGATCGAGCCGTGCCAAGTCGGTCGCCACTCAACAGTTGAGCCGAGCGCTCAGTTTGCGCAGTCGCCGACAGTCGCACTGGCCGAGAGCGCCGGCGCCAACAGCAGCGGCACGGCGTCGGCGGCGCCCGTTCTCAAGTCGATTGACGACTACAACAAAACGAACCCGAACGCTGTGACGGCTGTATCGGCAGCCTTTGAAGCGCCTGCTGTGTACGTGTGCTTGTGGTTTCTGCTGATGACATGAACATGGACTAACCGCAATGTTTTGATGTAGCGCGGCCGCTGCGCGATCGGATGGTAAGGCTAAGTGCGTCAACTTTGGGTGTCAAAAAGAGTACGTCGTGTCCGAGAACCACGAAGCGGCGTGCACGCACCACTCGGGACCGCCCGTGTTCCACGACGCTGGCAAGTACTGGTCGTGCTGCCCCAAGGCGGTCAAGTACGACTTCGAAGCATTCCTCCAGGTCCCGGGCTGCACGACGTCGCCGCATCGCGACGTCAAGCCGTAGAGTAGAGAACCAAAGGCAAATATGCACGATGCGGCAATAGGAGACGACGCACGACTTTAATAAGAGCGTGGATTTTACATCACAACAATCGTTAGTCTACCGTTGACTTGTGGGTCGCTCACTATGCTGATACGCAAATTGCGCTTGGCAGACATGGTGCCAGCGCCCAATGCACTGCATTTTCTCCGTGATCTTCATGGTCTCGAATGAAGTCGTCGGGCCGGCACACTTGACTGGAGCGCTCTCGACGACGACGCTCACTGACATGCGGGTGGTCCCCAACGATGTCGCGTCGATCGTCCAGTGCCAAGCGTACGCGATCGTGTCACTCGGACCGGACAGCGTACGAGGCCAGAGATAAGTTGTCACGTGGATCGTACCAGCGCGAGTCGCGTAGGCCACGTAGTCTCCAACGACAAAGCCCAGGCACGTCGTTCCGGTGGTCGCACTTCCGCTCGGTAGAAAACTAAACCAACGATGCTTGCCGTCGAGAATAAACTGAGTATAGCAGCCTTCACGAATGGCCGTGTTGAACACTGACGACACGCGCAGCGTCGTTGTTGTGCAGTCGATTCGAATGCAGCTAAGGTGTCTCCAAAACTCAAGCACCGTAAGAAGCGAGAGCGCCGTTGGAGAGAGCGCATCGGCTTCGACGGCGACGCCCTCCATGCGGCTTCTCCAGTAGCGTGACGACTCGCAAAGCTCGATGGGCACGTGTGGCTGCCGGGGCGAGGGACCGCCCGCGCGCTGACGTTTGTTACATCGAGCAGTCTCGGTGTCAACGCGATACTGGTGGATCAGCGCTTGGCGGGTCTGGGCGACGAAGCTCCGGAACGAAAACGCACTTCCAGACTGAGGGGACGATGGCGCTTGGTAACTGGATCCTTTGGATGCAAGATGTTCCCACGTCGCGCGCGTTTGGGAGTGGAGGTACCGCTTTGCACGAGCTTCAGTGTCGCGCAGCCATGTTTCGTGACTGTGCTCGAGCTGCTGGCGATCTGGACAAGAGCCAAAGCGACCAAATCGCTGAACACCATCGTTGGATGCGCGCACAGATCCTGGATCTAGCCACAAGTGGAGAAGCACACGAACTGCTGCGTCAATCAAGTCGAGCGTCGCCGGCGTCGGCTTGGGCGGCGTGGCCGCCACGTTCAAGGCCGACAAGATCGGTACGAGGCCAATGCGTGCGCTGTCACGTCTTCCGAGTACATGCGCCTCGCACGCGGTCTGTACCATTGCCTCCCATGAAAGCATCCACTTGGAGCCGATACTACTCGCCGGTACTTCCTGAAGCCACTGTAGTAGCGCCTCCAATGTCGTGCTGGTGCTAGGCGAGGACACGGCCTTCACGGCGTACGCGTTGCCATGCGACAGCCAAGTGGGTTCATGTGGCCGGACGTGGCGATCCACAAAGTCCGGCTTTCTTTGTAAGAGCGACGGCGAGTACCGATCCTCGAGCAAGTGCAGTGGCGGCGGACTTGGATGCGGGATGTAGTGGGTCTGGTGAACGCTCGACGTCGTCGAGGCTGGCCGCTTCCGGGACTTGCCCAAGGTCGGCGTCGGCGCGCGCGTGGACAAAGCGGATGGTTTCTTTTGACGTTCGACTGGACTGCCACTGCTGCTTGACTTGCCGATATCGCCGCGCCGAAACGACATCAAGCGAAAGTTGGGCGACTTGGCGCCGCCCACAACTTCCAACACACCGTTGCCGACCGTGCGAAACGCGATCGCTTCAAACACGTGCTCGGTCGCGCGCATTGCGATCGTCGCTGCGCCGCTCCACGGGTAGTACCACCGTCCACTGGGATTGACCTCAAAAAGCCACGACTGTAAAGTATAGAACTAGATGAGTCTCTGATAGTACACAGTAGTGAAAAACAGCGACGTACGCTGTTGGTGCTGGAGGCGCTGAACCGGACGAGCTTGGACTCAACCCACTCGCCCTGCGACGGGTCGTCGACCTGGAGCGACGAGCGGATCGACGCAACGGAGATGCGGTCACCAGGCCTTAGGGGCGCTGCAGTAGGGGGACGAAAGCGGCCGTAGACCACGAGATCAGTGGTCGCGACCGACGGCGCCGCCCCCACCAACTCCAAGTGGATTGGCGAGCCGCAGTAACTGCGCTCGCGGTGGTCTGGACAGCAGTGCGGGAAGCACCGCATGATCTTGGTGTGGTTGGTCCGGTTCGTGCTGTTCCATACAGATAAAGAGTTAGGGCCGAAGGACGCCAGGTCACTTGAGGAAGACGTACCGCAGATACACGTCGTTAAAGATCACGTCGTGCGCGCAATTGTGGCGCACGAACGCGCACGAAAACGCGGTACGCGGCACATGAGGAAGCGTCGCGTGGTGGAATCCCGACGCCATGGCGGCCGTTGACGTCGTTGACGTTGGCTGCGTTTGGGAAAATGGAAGACAGTGTGGCGTCGGTTCAGTCGTCAATCGTACCATCGCCATCGGGAAACGGCCACTGCCCGCGTCTTCCCCACTCCTTTGTATTCGGTAAAATAATGGAGTGAGTGAGCATTTGATTACGGCCTGGGCGCCCCACGAGTGGCGCAAGACAAGTGAAAGGCGGGACGGCGGCAGTGGCTGGAACCTGCGTGGTATGAACCCCCGTTGAATTCGGTCTGAAGAATCTACAGCTGTCGCGGTTGAGCGCCTTGTACAATTGAGTATGTAGGCAATGTCGATATGATGATGGCATTGCGTTGCAAGGGGTCAGCGGTCTCTGTTCAGTGAGCCTAGGGTTGACTGCCCCCAAGTTTGCACGGTTTTGGATTCCTGTGAGACTGGAGACTCTGGATCTGGACTTTTTTTCCTGCGTCTGCTTTCCTCGGCTGACCATGAGGAGGCAAATCGTCGAGAGAAAGCAGACCATCAGATCGCCCCATTGGTCGAAAAGGCTCGTCATGACGTCAACACCAACATGCCAGGTGGATGTGTCCACCGACTTGAACGTGACACGCGTTGCCTTTGTTTGGCGTGACATCCGCCTCTCTTGGTGTTGACGGAGGCTGTCCCCTGCCATCCGAAAACCCCTCTCCTGATCGATTGGTTTGCGCTGGGAGACCACGCGTTCGAGCACCTTGCGATAGTCGATACCATGTGCTTTCACACCGCGGTGCTCAGGAGCGACATAGACAAATCATTTGTCCATTGCCACAAATGGGCTGACGGAGCTGACCGGCTGCTGCGCGTGAATGATGAGTGGAGACAGCGCATCCGCCCAATCATTCGTTGCGCGAGCCCAGAGTCAGAGGCGGATGGTGTGGAAAGGTTCTCTTGGTTTTGTGGATGCTGTACATTGAGCTTTTTGTGTGTGAGACTGCGAACTCTTGACGTCGTGATAGCTAGCACTTGAAATTGGTGATGTATACTTGCGCGATGGATAGACAACAGTGGAACGAAGGGACACTGGGTACTGGACAGTGGGTCCGTGGCAACGCAAGAGTGTTGCCAAGACCGGTCGCAGATGCTCGGCTTTGTGCCGAAGACAAAGAGACTGAGAATGCGCGCTGAGTAAGGTAGAGAAGAAAACAGATCTGGATGCATAGCTCTTCTGCTGAATGCTCAGATATTTTGCTGAGGCCGTGTCGAGAGAGAGAGAGAGAGAGAGAGAGAGAGAGAAAGTCAGTTTGTACATCTTCCAAGGCTGTGCTTCAATATCCTGAATCAAGACAACAGGCGTACTGGCTATGTGTATCAAGATGGACCAAAACCCACCAGATTGAGTGGCTGATGCGTTGTCCTTTTCGAGAGAGGCACATGGCGACGAGATGTGTGGGTCTCTCTTTAGTAATTCCTTTTACGCATTCTGGAGACCAGTGCACTAGTACGACAAAGGCGAGTTCCACCAGGTGCTGGCTGTGGCATCAACGCTCCACTACAGCTGCGCAATGATGCTTTCAAGATCGTCAACGACAGTTGCATGGGCGTAGGGGTTTATGCGATTGTTTATGGTGGCTTGATGGCATCGATTGTTTAGTACAGGGCTTGCTCTCTTTTTTCTTTGTCCTAGAAAACGAGGGTCTCATGAACAGACAGACTTGTCCAGCTTCAGTACTTTTGTGGCATCAGCGACTCCCTCCCGACCCCAAAGATCTCCTGCAATCGAACGTGGTACTCTCCAAACTGAGAAGATCCAAGAAGGGTGTGCCTCTTTCAAGCTGAATACCCAACCTTCTCGTTTGGATTTCCATTGGGCAGAAGAAGGCACTTCTGTGGTGTTGGTTGATTACAATGGGTGAGCAGCCTAAGTACACTATAGGACCCCGGCTGAGCTGTCACAGCACTGGTCTCAGTTTGGAACCACCCGACAGCCAATGTTGTGTGCGTCCGTTAGGAGTACAGTACGTACAAGAGCATGTCATGGTCCACGTTGTGGCTTGATGCGCCCTAAATTTAGCCACGACGGAAAGCACAGAACGCAAAAACACTGAACCAAGAGCGGATGGATGCAGAAACGAGCCTGGCCAGTCCCATTCATGCCGACCAATCGGTGCATTGGAGCTGCACCAGAACCCGTGTCGTAGGACACGTAGTACCCGATACATCGAGGTCGTTGAGATTGGGCGATCTTTTCTTGGACACGGCCTCAGAACAAAACAAGCAAAAGATGCCAAAGCGACATGTTCACCGGTGCACAGTCCAAGTTATCGAAGGCGACAAACGGGATGAAGTGGCCCGTAATAATAAGGTGGCGCGGCACGACACAATTGGGTCTCGTGATCTGAGGTCGGCGGTACGGATGCGTTTACTCCGTTTCCTCCTGTCACAGTAGAATCCACCCGCCAGCAGCGCGACGCGATCTCGTTTCCCAGTCTCTTGCCATCATGCCGGACCCTTCAGACCACATGATCGTCGAGGCGAATGGCGCAAAACTTTCGCGCGCAGGCGCCAACTCGACGCCCGTCAAGCCCACAAGGACCAAACACCGCGAGCGCCTCCGCCCCAAGGATGCCGTCCACTTGCTCCACCGCGTCGCGATCTTTGGATGTGCAATTTTCTACGTTGTGGTCTGCTTTTACGCCACGGCCATGTCGATCGAACTCCTCCAAGGCCAGAAGAACCCGCCGTCGCAATTCTTCGTCCAGCCTATCGGCTCGATGCGGAGTTACTTTGGCGAGAAAACGATGCGCGAGAGTCGGCTCGTCGTCGAGACGCTGAGGAACGACACGACGCCGATCTCCGGGACGTTGTACGTCGACCACAGCGGCGCGTCAATGACGCCGTGCGCCAACGTCTCCCCCACCATCGCGGCGATCTACGAAAACACGTACCTCCGCTCCGTCTTCAAGTCACTCGATACCGCCAACTACATTGCGCCAGAGACGCAAGAGTCAGAAATCGAGCTCATCGCGCCGGTCGTCGACTGCACCGTCCCTAACATTGTCGACAACAACCCAACGTTCGGGCGGTTCTACTACCTCACGCGCCAGCGGAGCAATCCGGAGAATGTAAGCGCCTTGGTCTTTATCATGTCGAACCAGCACTACCTTAACGAAGCGCAAGACGAATACGGTTCGACGGCCTTGGGGATGGTCTCCTTTTTCCAAAACACGACGGCGCCTGTGATGTTCTACATGGTCATGTCCCCTGGGTATCCGTACGTCCCGTTCGCCCACCGTGTGCACGTCTTCACGGGTGTCGACGGCGAAGGATTGATTTCGATGCTGGCGATTTTGCCGCCCAATTCGACGGAAATGCCCAACATCCTCAAGACCGCACGGCGCGTCGGCTACTATCTCAAGTCGTTTGGCGAGCAGTCAAATGCCAACAACTATGCGTGGATCCCGGAACCGACTGGCATTAACGCCGTCTCGCTCTTCACGCAAATCAACAACCCCGTCCTCCACGACTCGTGGGCGTGGGTGCACCTCGTTCAACTCGTCATTGGTCTTAACCTGGGTTCGAGTCTCATCTGGCTCTGTCTTGCGGTGTATCAAAACGTCCGGGCCGGGAAACTCTGGATCGGCGACGCTTTCGTGTCTGTGTCGACAACGCAGATTGTGAGCGGCATTGCGGTCCTCGTGTCGTGGGCCATGAGCGGTTTCTGGACGCTGCGCGAGTTTTGCTTGCACGACGCTGCGATCCACGCGCACGGCGACGAGATGCACATTGAAGTTATGCTCATCATGGCCGATTTCCTCACGCTCTACTACTGCGCGTGTGGGATTATCGGCCACTTGACGCGCGAACGGATCGATCCACTGCTAGCGACGCTGCTGTTTCTTCTTGGGTTTCAAGCGCGTATTGGGATCCTCGACAGCTTTGCGCCGTCGCTTCGCGATCAAGTCGTCGCGTACTATTGGGCCGACAACACGCACAGCATTAGTCCCCAGCTCCCCGGGCAAGACAAGATCTCGCCCATGCGCGTCTGGAGTGCCCACGACGTCGGGGACATGCCCGCGTCGTTCATTATGAAGTGCGTCTTGCCCGTCTTCTTGACGCTCGTGCTCGTCATCGTGTACGCGCTCGGACGCAAAGTGTTCCACTATTTCTACCCCGAATCGCTCCACATGCAGCGCAGTACGAACGGCACGGCAACGTCCGACAACGAAAAGACGCAGTCGCTCATTGCCCAAAAGCGCGTGCTCACGCTGTTTGAGATTGCGACCGGCGCACAGCTCGAGAACCGGTACGGGCTTGTGGCTGATTACGAAACGTGCCGGTTCATCAAGGGCATGAAGTTTGCATCGGCTGATGGGATCTACACGACGGGCTTTGTCATTGCAAACCACAAGTTTCTGCTCCAGACGCACGATTTGTGGTCGATTTTGCTCATGAAGATTCTGCGCAAGCGGTTCCGCAACATTTACGCGTACGACGTGAACGGGAGCACAGTGCAGCAGACGGCGCGGCTCGTGTATCCCCACACGCTGAGCTTTGCTGATTTGCTCAACGTCAACGTCAGCGTGCTGTCGTAAGATACCGTTTGAAACCATCACTCGTGGACTTCAACTTCAACGAAAGAGATACCGGTATTCGGCTCCCTCTCCCAAAAATGGAAGGTTTCCAAGCTGATGCAGGCACGCGTTCGAGTCACACTCTCGTGTCAGTCCCGTCGGCCGTTTCAAGCCAAGAACGGCGCTGTGACACGCTGCCGTTGCGTGGTTTCTTTGCCACGAAATTGCATCGAACAGACACACATTCCATACAATCTTTCAATCTGAACTATAGCAACATGGATACGTCGGACACGCTCTGTCGTTACGGGTGCATGTGCTCGAGAATCGCGTCGACGCTACGCAGGCGCTTGGTAAAGTCGAGCTGGAGCATGGCGTCGAGCAGCGCGATCGTTTCGTTTCCAATAGTGTCGGTGAGTCCCCAGTTCTCGAGCACACCGGCCACGCCAAACCGCTCGACGCAAACGAACGCCGGGTCGTCGGGCGCCGCGTTCTCGAAAAGCGGTGAGCCCGTGAGCAGCATAAACAGCACAATACCTAGAGCCCAGATGTCGGCCTGGACGGGGTCATACACGTCGCCGCGTACGACTTCGGGCGCGAGGTACTGGAGCTTGCCAATGTGCTGAGAGCTTGGCGTCGACGCTGAGCACGCGAGGCCCAAGCCGCCGAGGCGAATCGCGCCGTTGTCAGCGATCAGACAGTGCTCGAGCGACACGGCACCGTGTGCGATATCATGCGCGTGGAGAAAATGTACGCCGCGCACAATGTGCGTGAACAACGCGCGCGCGTCGTGGTCCGTAAAGCGCTTGTGCGGCTGCGCATGGAGCCACGCGAGCAGATCGCCGCGGGCGTAATAGTCCATGACGACGACCTGAGACTTGGCATGGTCGATCACACGGTGGTACCGCACAATGTTGGCGTGCGGTGGGAGCTTTAGCAGGCGCTGGACGATCGCACCTTCGTTGAGCAGCGCGTCGGACGGCGCAGTTGCGTGCAGGTGCTTGAGGACGACGTTGGCGTTTGAGGCATCGTTTGCGACAGAATTCGATGGCCGGAGACACAAGAGGATGTCAGCGTGTGGCTCTGTGTGGAGTGTTCGAATGACGCGAAAACTGGCGAGCGACGCCATCGTCGTGGGCGGGTGGATGAGAAAATGACGACAGACCGACTGTGTGTGAGGAGGTCGGAAAGAGAGAGAGAGGGAGAGAGGGTAGGGCGAATCGAACAGTGGCTTCCTTGCACATCTTCTTTCTATTCTGGATCCTCGGAATGGATCGTCCGGGCGAAAAGCCCGAGATCGCCAACAAGAAGATTTGCAATCGAGAGGCTGCTCCAGGTAATGCATCCTACAGTGTCTAATAAGGATGCCTGTTTGATGCCTTTTTGTAATTGTTCCCCAAAACTGAATCCCTAGAGACAAGTCGGCTACGCACGCATGCGTAGTCTCGGCGTGATGCGGCAGAAACGGTCAGCCAAGAGAGAAGGATCGGACATAAAAGAACCCACGCCACTTCAACATTCTGGCCAAAGGATTGTATATGTTGAAGTTCGCTGCCCGCACTGTGGGGATCGCTCGTTGTCGGACCGAAACATAGTCGCGACTGCGATATTGATGGCCAATGCCTCGTTTCGTGCTTTCGACTCAGTCGAATCAGGTGTCGCATCGTCGGTGCCTTCACAATGGGAGCGCGCTGGTGCTTCTCCAGTGTTTGCACATGGCCGCTCTGTCAAAGCACTTGCGTACTATCCCAAGCGCGCTGAGCGCTGTAGAATGTTCTGGCTCTTCAACTCCACCGCTATTTCTGACGCGTTCAAGCTGCTCGCTATTTTTAAGCGTTCGCCCCACGACACCACATGTTTCAAGCCAAGACCCATCGACGGGCATCGTCAGTCGCACGCCACTATCTCCTCCATCGCCATGCCCAAGCACGACGTGCTTCCGCCCACAACCATCAACGACCTCCCGGCCGTCGACGCCGACGCGAACGGCGATGCCGTGCCTGTGCGTACGTTCTCGCCGACCAAAGTCGACATTTGGATCCTCGGCATTACTATCGGCCTCGGCGGTCAGTACTTCAGTTGGAACAGCGGTCTCCGCGCCGGGCTTTATACGTACATGATCGACTTTGTCGTCGTCGGCATGGCCTACATCACGCTGTGCTGCTGCACGTCGGAGATCTCTGGCGCGCTCCCGTTCGCCGGCGGCGCCTACGGTCTCTCGAGGTGTACACTTGGGTACTACGTCGGCTTTCTCATTGGCTGTGCCGAAGCGTGCGAGTACATTGCGTACGTGTCGACGTCAGTCATGTCGCTCGCGAATATGCTCGTTGAAGGTATTCCGGCGCTCAAAGGACTGGAGCCGCTCATTTGGCTCGTGGTCTATGGCCATGCGTGCTACGTGCACTACCGCGGCGACTACTTTTTCTGGCGCTGGAACCGCGTTGTTGGTCTCACGTCGTTCTTGATTGTCATGATGTACATTTTGGGCTCGATTCCGCACGTCGATTTCGCCAACAACGCCGATACGGATCCCGACTTTCGCTTTGTCGATGGCGTCGGCGGCTTTATCAAGTCGATGCCAGTGGCCTGTTGGTTCTTTTTGGGCGTCGAAGCGTTGAGTCTCGCAAGTGACGACGTTAAGAACCCGCGCGCCCAGATCCCGTTTGCCCAAATGTCGTGCATCACGACGCTGACGCTCGTTGGTGTCGTGGTCTTCTTTGTCACGGTCTCACTTCCGCCGCGCGGTCTCAATCAAGTCACCAAGCTCCTCGCACCGCTCGACAACGGCTTCCACAACATGTTCAAGATCCCGCTGACCATGTCGTCGTTGTTCTCGATCCCCGCGATGTACGCGACGTCGTTTGGGTTCATGTGGGGATACGGCAAACTCATTTCGGCCATGGCCACGTCGAAATTACTGCCTCCGAGCCTCGCTCACAAGTCGGACAAGTACGACACGCCCGTCAACGCGGTGATTTTCGGGACCATCATCAGCTACGTCTTTAGTTTGGTCGTCTACTTTGTCCCGACGATCGAAACGTACCTCTACAATGTCTGCATTGCCGCCGCCTTTCTCGGGTACTCGAGTCAGTGCATTGGCTACATCTCCATGAAGATCCACTACCCTGCGCTGAAAGAGACGTCGTTCAAGAGCCCGTTCGGTATTGTTGGCGCCGTCTACTCGCTGCTCGTGTGGGTGCTTGGGCTCGTTTCGATTGCGTTTTTCCAAGACCGCAATGGCGTCGAGATTGCGAGTTTTGGGTGTTTGATCCTCCTGCTCTCGCTCTTTTACGTGACGTACGCCAAGCAGCGCCAGACGTTTTCCGAGCAAGAAAGCAACGTGTTTCTGATGGCCTATGTCATGAAACTGAGCCGGCACAAGCACTTGAAAGAAAAGTTTATGACCCTAAAGAACCCGCCACGGAAGCGTCATCGACACTTCAACCCCAGGCATACACCCGTTGTAAACGTCGAGCCAGTTGAAGGCGAGAACAATGAGGTACGACCGACGTCGGTGCCGTTGCGGCGAGGTCACTTTTCGGCCCACGGTTCGCAGCGCGATGACAACAAACCGCTCGCACTGCCGGTCGCCACTTGGTTTCCCGACGCAACGCCGTTCCTCCGATACTTCGTGAACCCGAAACTCGTCGAGCAAGACTACCACCTGGCTGTTGCCGCGGCCAAGCAAGCCGAACACACGTGGGTCGCGGTCGTCGCGAGCGTGGCGGCCACTCGGTCAGCAGCCGGGACAGGCGTCGTGGCCCCGGCAGGGTCTCCGTCCAAGCCCATGACGGTGTACGCCATGGAAGATGACAACGACGAAGAAGAGAAGCCGTCGGAGACAGAGACGAGCCACGGAGCGGAGCGCAGCCCCAGCGACCACGAGCACGCACCTGTAAACCCCGCAGAAATGGCCACTACTTCGAGGTGAATAGGCTATGTACCCATATCGTTTACGGAGGGGTTCACCCGAAGCCACCGTCCACACCGTGTTTTGGAACGGTGTGGGTTTGTGACGGTGTCGCATGCGTAAGCTTTCCGTGTCCGAATGGAAAACTAACCGTTCTTTCCCTGGCGTGCCATGGCGTGTGTGTGTGTGTTGTTCCCCCAACGAGGAGCGTCGAAAAACCAACGGCTGCGTCTCGAGGGTGTGTCAGTGTCACCGGCGGCATGGAGGACGTCGGCATTGACCGCAAGATCGTGATCGTCGGCGCCACGGACGTCGGCAAGA
>JAADWR010000162.1:0-14962 GCA_023336345.1 Pythium inflatum | reverse complement strand
TGATCACGTGTGCGTACGGATGGCGCTTGGTCACGTGGTGGCACTCGTCAAACACGAGCAAGTTGATCTGCCGCATCTGCACGAAGCCGCGCTCGAGCGCCGTGCGCAAGACTTCGGGCGTACACACAAACACGCGCGTGATGAGCAGCTCGCGCGTCCACTCGTGCGTGCCCCAACTCTCCATTTCGAGGCCGCAGTACGCGCCGGCGCGCAGCGTCGTCGCGCTGATCTTGGCGTGGATCTGCCACACGAGCTGCCGCGTCGGCGCGAGCACGAACGCGCGCTTGCCGCCGCCATAGTCCTGCTCGCTCAAGAGCGCGATCGCGACAAACGTTTTGCCGATGCCCGTGGCGCCGACCATGACGACGTTGGCGTCGCGGGCGCGCGCGACGACGGCTTCTTGGAACGGCCGGAGCGTCTGCATGATGTTGCGGCGTGCTTTCTCGAATGAGGCGAATGGGAGGAAAGGCGGGGAGCCTACGACGATGTGATTGGTCGAAATACGTTCTTATTCGCCAATCATAGTGCGATATTTAGTGTATCCTGAGGATACTTTCCTTATCTCAATCAGTTTTTCGATAGTTTAGGGTTCCTACAATTTGGTTTATTTGGGTTCGTGGGAACAATGCCTCTCCGCGACGAACGCAGAAGCTCTGGATTGCGCTACGGTAAAGAGAGAATGACCCAGCTCTTCACTCTGTAGCTTACACCTAGACTCTCGCGCCCCACGAAATCGATCGCACGACGCTGCCTTCGGCCATCGTAAAGACAATCTCACGGACGCAGCAGCCACAGAAACGTAATCCACTGAGGACCGCAGCGCGGACACGTGGCGGGTCCCCCAGGACGACGTCTCGAAGCGGACGCATCCACCTTCCACAATCAGCGTCGAGATCCTGTCGACACGTAATGTGCAGTCGCGTGAGCGACGCCACGACGACCGCGTGTGCCAGTCTCTCTAACGCCGCTCGCTGGTCCGTCTTGGGGCGAATGCCGCGGAGATCAATCGATAGGTCACGTAGGAAGGGACGCGTCCCGCCATTCGCGAGCGCGCCGATCAGCGGGCCCATGAATTGAATTGAATTGAATTGGACTGTATTAAGCCGATGGCGCTCGTGGACTGCATGAGTCCTCGCAACCCGGGCAGGACCCGGTGGCCGCGGCGTACGAAATTCTGCTACCTACTGCTGATTGTTCTCCTACCTACTTGCAAATGTTTCGCCTACCTACTTGTTCTTGCACCGCCGTATCCCCTGTCGACCCTGTGCTGAAATTCCTCGTGCCATTGCCCTGGACTCTGGCGACTCTGTCGGTTTCTCTTGCGCTCTTCGTTGCAAATTGGGAACTCATCAGCGGGCCCATGAGCGCAGCGCCAACGCTAGCGTCGTCGGTCGTCGATGCGCCTCTGCGCAGAACGCGGTAATCAAGCAGCGTGTTGTGTCGCGGTAAAGCGTAGCGACTGTGGAGCGACAGGACCGCAACTTGCGCGCGTCGAGGCGAGCGATAGGCATCGATCAGCGGCGCCAGCGTCTCGACTGCGCAGTGTTCAAGTGCGAGCGACTGGAGATGCAGAGCGTTTTCGAGAACGTGGACGAGGTCAGCGCTTGTGATCACCGCCGAGTGGATCGATAGGGTAATTAACGAGGCGCTCGTGAACAGAGACAACAGAGCGGAGACGCGGTATGCCACGGGCTGGAGCGCAGGTGCCACGTCACGTGTGGCGTCGTCAAAGCTCAGTGCGAGCGAGGACAAGGCAATAGGTGTCTCTTGCGTCTCGCCTGTCATGTCAATGTCATCGTCCAGTCGATGCCACGCTGTGACACACGACGCCGCGGCCCACACGAGCCCACACCCAGGGTACACGACACCGACCCACCCGCCATAGTCGGCAACGTACGCGACGCACGCGAGGCCTTCGTCAGTCTCTGTCACGACCGCGACACTGCCATCATCCACAGGAAACGGCTCAAACACCAGTCGACTGCCACGCGCGAGCCGCACGCTCGCGCCAAGCCGGAGGCACTCGACTGTGAGTTGTGCCACGAGGCTGTCATCACCACCCAACCGCAGACACAGCGTTTCGCCGACCACGTCCCGCAGTGGCGTGCCACGCAAGAGGAGGATCGACGCTCTTCTTCAGTCAGCGCAACGCCGAGCGATGGTAGGGACAGCGCCATTGGCTCGGTCTGCGGACGATTCGACAGCGCAAACGCGAGCCACGCAAGGCGGAGCAACTGGTCGCGACGCTGCGTCGCGTTAAACAAAGCGTGACACCGAACTTCTGCAATTCCCAACGACGCGACAGCCGAGAGTGCACCGCCAACGAGACGCCCGTCCGTGTGGCTGCTCCCAAAGAGCGCGAGTGTGTGAACAGGGGCTCCATCCACAATGAGCGTCTGGAGAAGTGTTCCGAGTGACCGCGCTCGTGTCGCCAACGTCTCGAGGTTCTGGCCGCTCAGCGACGCAAACACTGGCGGTGTCGCTGGACCGCGAGGCGGTCGATCGTCCACTCGAGATGCGGCGGCGGACGGCGCTGAAGGAGCCCCAGGGTCTCGCGCATCGCGCCATCATTGTAGCCGCTGGAATACTCAATCACGAGACCAACGTGTGTCTGGAGAGTCCACGGTGTAGGCGGCGGATCGAGCGCCCGGCGGAGCATCAGCCGCAAGGCCGCCGAGACGACAATCTCGTCCATGCGAACGTCCAAAGGAATCCCGTAGTCGTTGACGTAGTGCGGGACCTTTACCGTACAATACGACAGCGATACACGCAGCGGACGGTGCGTTCCTCCGTGCGGCTGCAGCTGCTTGCTCACGGCTCGCCACTCGGCCGCGCACGTCGCGTTCCCATGGAGAAACCCGCTCCAAAACGAGTCGATGGCGTTGCCCACTTGCGCCGCCCACTCGATTCCGACGTGCATAAACGTCGACGGCGAGAACACCAGCCGCCCCGGCGTCTCGGCGGCGTGGTAGTCGGGACGCCACATGGTCTCAGCGACGCGCCGCCAAAAGCGCTGGTTCGTCGTCGGTCCGTAGCCACGACAGCCACTCACGGCCTGGAAAACCGCGAGCGCAAGGCGCACTCGCGCGCCGACGTTGCGGCCGGTCTTGTGGGTCATTCCGTGGGTGGCCGCACGAGGAGGTCGACGCGCTCGCGTGCGCCGTCGGCCCAGTCGGCAAGGCGTGCGAAATCCGCGATCGCCCACTCCGAGTTGCGTAAGAAGCGGCCGTGGCGCGCCACGAGCGCGAACGCGTCTGCGTCGGTCAGCATCGTGAGAGAAGATAACGGGCAGAATAAGCCCATATGCGCTTCGATTCGAAGCGAAGCCTTCAACAGGGCCACATAACGGTCTCATTCGTCGAAAAGCGAATATGCCTAGAGATATTGATTGGCTGAAATAGATATGAGTTGATTTTCAACCAATGCAGTCGTGGTCTCACCTCAAACACCTATCCACCGATCAAGCCCCCTTCTCGTACGGTCTCATTTGTCGGAAAGAAGAATGGATTGGATGAAATTCACGTTGTCGTTCGCTCTCCCCGAGACTGTATCCAACGCACAGTGCGGCACGCGCGACATTCGGTCTCACATCCCTTCATCGGTGCTATTGATGGATAGATGGCACTGCTCTGCATCAGTTTTCGAATCGCGTCCGATGCTCATGGAAGACGAAGCGCTCGCTCTACTCCAGCGCTACTGCGGACCGCTGTGTTCTGCTCGCTTGATCGATACCTATTTTGCGCGGCACTACGACTGGTTGGACGCCGTGACCGAGGACGTCGAAATAGTCTTCGAAGGACTTTGGTGCTAGAACGACGACGACATGCGAGGCGATGGCGCGCGCTCGACTGGCTCTCGAAGTCGCGTACGCTGTGAGCTGCTGCCGTGGCTTTGAACCAGACGTGAACCCCGCGTTTTGGCGACGCATTGTGCCGACGCGGTCCAAGCAATCACGGCCCGAGCGCCTCGCACTCTTGCCCACGGCGTTTCAGCATGTTGGCATCGATATATATTCATACGGCGTCGATCCCGAGGCCTTTTGGAACGGGTTTCTCCATGGCACGCCCGAGTCGGTGGCCACGCTGACGGCTGTGCTCAACGACCTCCAGCCGCACTTGAATGCGCCCGCTATGCCACCGCTCCACGCGTCGCTGTCGCACAGTCACACGGACAACATTACGCCTACGACGAGGATTTGTTCGGGAAGCTGCGTGGCACCGGACGCCTTGGACGTCCTGCTGGACGCTGCACTTCGTATTCCACAGCCTTCGTTATGGCCCGTCGGCACGCACGTTGGTCTCGTGGTCGAGTGCTGCGCCGACTACGACGCATCCACAATGCGCACGACTCTTGATCTGCTTCACCACGCACGCGCACACTCGCCTCCCATCTGCGGTTCACGATCGACCGCCTCGATGTTCAACTTGAGCCGCTCGTACCTCCCGAAACTCTCGTCGACGACGTCGAGTATCAACGTGCGTTGGCGACGCGACTGCGAGTCCTCGGCGTGTCATTGCGACGGACGCTCGTTGATGTGAATCGACCGTTTCCAGTCCACACGGTTGCGCTCCTGGATTGCTGCTACAGCGCCTACCATCTCGTTGGCGCCGCGCTCTCGGCCGTGGCACTGGCGTCTCATCCAGTCCACGAGCTCCGTTGTGGTCGGTTGTTTGACGCGATAGCGCCGTGTCACCACCTCCAGCGCCTCGCGTGGCTCGCATTTGCTCTCCAGTGTCGCCATCGTCGGCTGCCGTCGGTGCCACTGGCACTGTCCCTTCGTTCTGTTGGAAAAGCAATTAGAGAGGAAGAGAGCGAGTACATGCAGATTCTCATGGCACGTGGCACGCCGTTGCGAGACGTCGCGGGCGAAGCACTGCGCTTGCGATGCGGTGGTGACGATGAATTAGTCGCTCGACTGACGGTCGAGTGTCTGCATTTGGACTCGAGGGTCCGACTCGCGCGTGGCAGTCGGCTGTTTATTGAACCGTTTTCTGTGAAGAGTGCCGTGGTCGTGACAAAGACAGAAGAAGAGCTCGAGTGGGTCGCTCATGTCGCTGATCATGGCGGTTGTGTGGGGGTTGTCTACGGTGGCTACGGCCTCGTGTGGGCAGACGATAGTGCTGTCACGGCGTGCCAACGACAGGACGACGACGTCGTCATGACAGACACTACGGAGAGCCTCGTGGCACTGTCATCGCTCGCGTTCAGTTTTGAAGCCGTCGAGAGCGTGCCACTAGCGCTGCAGGCGGACGCCTACCGTGTCGCTGCCACACTGTCGCTGCTGACATGTGAGTGTCTTACATCGCTCTCGATCGACAGCGCCGTGATTGTGCAGAGTGACCTCGTGCAATTGCTCGTGACTTGTCCGTTTCTGGAGGATCTCGCGCTCGAGCTATGTTTCATTGAGAGTCTCACGCCGCTCGTCACTGCGTACGCGACTGGCACAACACGCATCGCGGCGCTGTCGCTCGTGGGCGCCTATGACCTTCGTCTCCGCAATTGATGGTGACCAATTTTACATCGTTCGAGCGAGAACTCGCTGTCTCCGAAACGCACGACAATGATGGCGCCGTGTGGACCGCGCCGTGTGTGGACGCGCTTGCGTCTGGTGTCGCGCGTGGTGTGCTGCGCAATCTCAAGATCGACCTCGCGGGTATCGGAGCCAGTCAAGCGGAGCGTCAAGCAATTGAAAAGCTGGCAGACGCAGTCGCAGCGTCCGTGCTACCGCTGCGTCGGCTCCACGTTCGCTGCCGTTGGCAAACAGAAGACACGTGCGTCGCGCGTCTAGCTCCGCTCTGCGACGTTGTGCTCGCGGATCCGCCGCGCGTGCGGTGCGCGATCCTCAGCGTCTTGGCACGCGTCGGGTGTCCGCTCCGTGAGGTCGCGCCGCTGGTGCTAGCGCTGGCAGAAGGCAGCATCGTCCGGATCGTCACGTGGGACTTTGTTGCGTCGTAACACACGATCACGGGGTGTCATAAAACTGATACAAGGCATAATATTTGTCTATGTTTCTATGCGCTGACTTGTCGCAGTCGGTTTCTTTCATTGACGTCTTGGCGCTTGCGCTTGTTGTGCCAAGTGGCCGCAGACGCGTCGAAGGACGACAGTGAACTGGTCCGATATTCGGCCCGCCGTCTGGCTGATCCCAGTCGATGGAGAGCCACTCCTCCTCGATGGTGCCGGCCGAGACACTTAGTAAGAGCCATCGATGCATGTCACAGACAATGGCGTGCACCGGCAAACGGGTCTCGTATCCTATGATTGCGGCGTATAGAAGCGCCTGTCCGCGGCCCGTTTCGAAGTCGACTGGAGCACGTTTGTACGCCTTCAGCTCGATCAAGCACACGAGATTGTTGCCTCGCATGACGAGGAGATCTGGATCGCCGGTCAGGAAGATACGCGGCTACCGATTCGGCCGATCCAGCGGTCGGTTGACGTGGATGTTCAAACCAAAGTCCACTCGCAATCGATCACGACGACGAGGAGTGCTCTATCGACACTCGGGAGCACGACGTCGTTGAGCAGGTCGACAACGTACACAGACGTACGCGCCTCTCTGGAATGCTGGGTCGGTCGACCACGAAGAGGATGGCCGATTCGTTCCATAGTGTCGTGGAGATTCCTTGTATAGGTGGCCCAGCGCTGTGGATGCAACGCAATCACTCTGATCGGCAACCGACCCGGCGCTGGGAAGAGGTTGAACGCACGATCTACGATAGGTGACCTCCCTAGAGTACTGGCATTGTGAACTTGCTGCCCACGCCGCACTGGCGCTGCTTCCGTCACTACGCCGAGCGCCCTCTTGCGGCTGTTGTTGCCAATGGCCATGAACGGCGCAGTGCCTTGCTCAGTCGAACGCAAATCCGTGAATGGCCATTCGCGCGAGCGAGAGAGAGAGATTGTCTCTTGCATGCACTTGCACTGTTCTGCCTCGTGGCTTCTCTTGCCAACAAAGATTTCAGATCCAATGAAATGTCCAGGATCATGTGGGTTCACTGTAATGGTCTCCATTTCATTGGTCCAGAGCATGCATAGAACTTGCTTCGATCGAGTGAAATGGACTCGCGCTGGTTTCGCACGAATAGGCAAGAACAGTCGCATACTCGATATCTACCGCGCTGTCGCTGTCGCTGTCGAGTCTTGGTTCGTAGAGCGCCAATGCGCAAGTGGCAACCCACACTCTAGCATCCATGCGTCTCTTGTTGTTTGAAGTTTTCCGGCTCCCTGTGCAGCAGAGACCGATGGCGCGAGTGGTCAGTCCCCACCAGTGGCGCTGGGATGCCGTCGTCGTCGTGGCAGTGCGGATCCTTTGTATTGCTTTACGAGGACGCTCCACATACGGTGCGCAATGGACCAACTGCTCCATGCGCGCGTGCTGCTCAGCGCGTGGCGTTCACATGCGAATGCAGTGCCGCATTCCGCGACTATTCCAACATCTAGATGATCTCCATCCAGTGGTCCATTCGTTCGGAATGGATTTCTCCCGAGTATGCGCGCGAGCGGAGAGCGGCCGATCGTCTCTATCGATGCAGCATCATTCATAGAACGGGGATCGCTACAGTAACACGGTCGTTCTGAATGGATTTCTAATGCGAGTGAATGCAGCGTGTTAAAATAGGACGGGGACGTCCGCAGAGCGCGTGGCTGGGTCGGGAGCATGGAAGACTGCACGGCAGTGGATTGATGGCGCCTCCTCGCACAGAAGGTTCTGTAGAGAGCAGCATGGAGCGCAGCGCGCGGTCAGTCTTGAAATTGATCCCGAACCACGACGTGACCACGCGATCTACCAACGAATGCTGACGGAAGACCACGCGTTCGCGCTGCTCGAGCACCACTGCGCGCCGTCGCGCCACTCGACGTGCGTGATTGGCACTGACTTTATGCGCTGCTCCGACTGGCGCGCGGCCCTAAACGAGCGCGTGGATTGGATTGTTGGCGGACTCTGGATCTCACGCGAAGACGACATGCGACTCGTTGGCGCGCGCCTTCGTGTGGCCGTCACTGTCACCCATGCTGTGAGCTGCTGCCGCGGCTTTGAACCAGACGTAAACGTCACGTTCTGGCGACGCATTGTGCCGACGTGGTCCAAGCAAACGCGTGTCGCAGGACCCGAGCGCATCGCGCTCTCGCCCACGGCGTTTCAGCACATTGGCATTGAATCGTGGTCCGACGTTGACTCGATCAATGCGTTTTGGACGGGATTTCTCCATGGCACACCCGAGTCCGTGACCACACTGGCCGCGGTGCTCGACGACCTCCGGCCGCACTTCCATGTGGTCGCACCAATGTCTCCGCTCTACGTGTCGCTGTCGCACTGCCACACGGACAACGGTTCGTCCACAATACCACAAATGTGCTTGCGAAGTTGTGTGACGCAAGCCGGTTTGAGCGTTTTGCTAGAGGCCGCACTGCGTCCTCGACCAAGTGCTAAGTCGTGGTCGGTCGTTGCGCACGTTGGTCTCGTGGTCGAGTGCTGCGCCGACTACGACGCATCCACAATGCGCGCTACTCTTGATCTTCTTTTTCGGGCATACGCACACGCGCCTCCCCATCTTCGCTTCACGATCGACCGCCTCGATGTTCAACTGGAGCCGCTCGTACCTCCCAAAATTCTCGTCGACAGTGTCCAGTATCGACGCGCGTTGGCGACGCGATGCCGCGTCCTCGGTGAGACATTGTGGCGGACCCTCGTTGATGCGAATCGACCGTTTCCAGTCCACACGGTTGCGCTTCTCGATTGCAGCTATAGCGATTTCCGCCTCGTCGGTACGGCGCTCTCGGCCGTGGCACTGGCATCTCATCCAGTCCAAGAGCTCCGTTGTGGTCGGCTGTTTGACGTGACAACACCGTGTCACCACCTCCAGCGTCTCGCGTGGCTCGCATTTGCTCTCCAGTGTCGCCATCGTCAGTCGTCGGTGCCATTGGCACTGTCCCTTCGTTCGACAGGCATGACGATCACAGAGCATGAGAGCGAGTACATGCAGATTCTCATGGCGCGTGGCACGCTACTGCGTGACGTTGTGGGCGAAGCTCTGCGCTTGCGATGCGGCGGCGACGACGAATTAGTGGCTCGACTGACGGTCGAGTGTCTGCGTTTGGGCTCGAGCATCCGACTTGCGCGTGGCAGTCGACTGTTCGTGGAGCCATTTCGTGTGGATAATGATAGCGTCCTCGTCGTGACAAAGACAGAAGAAGAGCTCGAGTGGGTCGCCCATGTCAGCGACTATGGCGGCTGTGTGGGCGTCGTCTATGGCGGCTACGGCCTCGTGTGGGTCGACGCAAGTGCTGTCACGGCGCGGCATCGACAAGACGACGACGTCGTCATGACAGATACTACGGATGACCACGTCACGTTGTCGTCGCTCGCTCTTGGTTTTGATGGTGTCGAGAGTGTGACGCCAGCGCTGCAGTCGGACGCCTACCGTGTCGCTGCCATGTTGCCACTGCTAGCATGTCAGTCTCTTACATCGCTCTCGATCGACAACGCCGTCATTTTGGAGAGCGACCTCGTGCAACTACTCGCGGCTTGTCGGTTTCTAGAGGATCTCGTGCTCGACCGATGCCTGATCGAGAGTCTTGAGCCGCTCGTCTCTGCGTACGCGGCTGGAACGACGCGCATCGCGGCGCTGTCGCTCGTGGGCGCCTATGACCTCCGTCTCCGGGATGCAATGGTGTCCGATCGAACGTTGTTTTGTGTACAAGTGCGGGACAACGAAGACCATGGCACAGCAGCGTGGACCGCATCGTTGGTGGACGCGCTTGCGTGCGGCGTTGCGCGTGGCGTGCTCCGCGAGCTCAAGATCGATGTCATGGGCATGGCGTCGGTCCAAACCGAGCGTAAAGCAGTCGAGCAGTTGGCGGACGCCGTCGCATCGTCGGCGCTTTCGCTGAAGCGGCTCCACGTCTCGTGCCGAAGGGATGTCTACGACACGTGCGCTGCGCGGCTCGGTCCGCTGCACGGCGTCGTGCTTGCGGATCCGCCGCGCGTGCGATGCGCGATCCTCAGCATCTTGACGCGCGTCGGGTGTCCGCTCCGAGAAGTCGCGACACTGGTGCTGGCGCTGGCAGAAGGCGCCGTCGTGCGCACGGTCGCGTGTGATAGCCTGCGACTCAAGTGGATGTAGTGCTTCTTCTATTGTTTATTTGTTTCTGTTTGTGTTTGTGTTTCTGTCGTAAATGCAAACTGTGTTTCCATTCATTGTAACTCGTTCGTCGCTGCTTTCACTAGGGAATGAAATTGGCCACCATCTCAAGCACCTCTTTCAGCTGCTCGCGATCCGGGACGCCGTCTTGACCGGAGCAATTGACATACTTTACCTCCGACTTGGCGTACGTGTCTGGCCCCACGCACACAAAGAGCCAATGATGCACGTTGCAGACAATCGCGTGCAACACCTCGCGTATCTTTTCTCCATGTCCAATCCCCGCGTCGTAAAGAACCGCCTGTCGAACAGCGTCGTCAAACGTTCCTGGATCGTCCGTGTACAGCGCTGGCACAACGACGCAGAGCGGCCGGTCGTTTCTCGTGATTACAATCGACGGCTGCCCAACGAGGCAGATGCGCGGCGCGTTGCGCCGTCGACTCGCACGTTGGTTGATGTGGACGAGCACATCGTTGCGAATCGTGAGCGGCGCGTGGTTGGGGCGCCCTTGGTTGACCATGGGAAGCACGGCCTCGTTGAGAAAGTGCTTCACGTATCGGATCGTTCGCTCCACTGGTCCGCACAGGGGGTGACGGTATGCGCGCACGGTTTGTCTGAGCAGACCGAAGAACGTGTAGTTGACCACTGCGTTGAACGCGATCGCTCCCGTCAACTCAGTCATCGTCTCGTCCGACACCGCGACGTAGGCATCCTCGAACGCCTCATCCACGGCAGTCGAGTCGGCAAGCGCGACGACCTCGAGGGCCCGTCCACGCGCTGTCGCTGTCGCCGTCACGGTGCCGAGTGCCTTCTCGCGACGATTGTTGCCGGCCGTCGTGATCGAGTCGAGTCGAGTCGAGTCTTGGTCCGTGAAGCGCCAATGCGCGAATGGTAGCCCACACGGTTGCAGCCATGCGTCTCTTGTTGTTCTTGGTTCTCCAGTTCTCTGTGCAGCAGAGACCAGTGGCGCGAGTGGTCAGCCCCCACCAGTGACGCGGACTACCGTCGTGATCGTGGCTGTGCGATTCGATTCCTCCGTATTGCTTTGTGAGGACGCTCCACATACGGTGCGCACTGGACCCAACTACTCCATGCGTGCTGCTCAGCGCCTGGCGTTCACATGCGATCTTCGGTTTCCAGGTCACACTTCAACCACCCAAGTGCGCATGCGTACTTAATGATTGGGATCGTACCACTTTCAGCTGCTCGGTATGCGGAAAGCCGTCCGGACTGCAATCGCGACATGCAACGTCCGACGTGGCGTACTTGTCTCTCCCCTAGCGCAGAAATAGCCAACGCTACACGTTGCAGACAATGCGTACATCGTTGCGTCGTTGATAGCCGAGCGATATGGAGAGAAGCGCAAGTTGGTGGGCGTTATCAAACGCTCCTTCCGCCGCGCGTGCGCCTCGCGCTCGCCGTTTTCAAGGTCGTGAGTGGCTGTTGCGGATTTGGGCCCCGAGTTGCGTAAGAAGCGATCGTGGCGCGCCAGGAGCGCGAACGCGTTGGCGTCGGTCAGTATTGTGAAAAAAGATATTGGGCTCGGCTTTGAACATGGCTACATGATGGTCTTATGTGTGGAAAAGAGGACGTATTTAGAGATATTGATTGGCTGAAACCGATTTGAGTTGATTTTACACCAATGCCGACGTGGTCTCACACTCGAACACCTATCCTCCGATCATCAACACTCACTACTCAATCAAAGTAGGCAGCCTTGATTGAGTAGGGTCGCGTCACCAACGCGCGTCGATACTCGGTACTGTTGACGAGAGTTTCGGGAGGTACGAGCGGCCCGAATTGAATGTCGAGACGGTCGATCGTGAACCGCAGATGCAGAGGCGCGTGTGAGTGGACCTGGAGAAGAAGATCGTGGATCTCTTGTATGACCGACGCATCGTAGTCGGTGCTGCAGTCGACGACGAGGCCCATGTGCGTGGGGACCGACCACGGCGTAGTACTTGGTGGTGGACACAGCGCGGCCTCCAGCAAAACTTGCAAGCGCCGAGCTACCCCGCATCGGTGATGAGCTGGAGGTTTGGCAGTCGGCCATTGACACATGGAGCGGAGGCATTGGTGCGGCCGTAATATCGATGTGCGGTCGGAGATCCTCGAGCACTGCAGCCAACGTGGCCACGGACTCGAGAAAACCGGACCGAAAGGCTTGGGTCAAGTGTACGTAAGACCCTGCGTTGATGCCAACGTGCTGAAGCACCGTGGGCAAGAGCGCGAGACGCTCGGGCCGTGCGACACGCGGTTGCTTGGACCACGTCGGCTCAATACGTCGCCAGAACGAGAGGTTCACGTCTGGTTCAAAGCCACGGCAGCCGCTTACAGCGTACGCGACGCCAACGGCCACGCGAAGGCGCTCGCCACAGCGTCGCGCGTCGTCTTCAGTCCAACCATGGAGTCCGCCCACAATCAGATCAACGCGCTCATTCAGCGGGGCGAGCCAGTTGGAGAGGCGCGTAAAGTCAGTGTCGATCACACACGTCGAGTGGCTCAGCGGCGCGCAGTGGCACTCGAGCAGCGCGAGCGCTTGGGCTTCCGATAGCAAGTTTTTTGGGTGACACACGACTGTCGGACGGGACATCCTAGCGCCGGCTCGCTTGAGGCAATGCTCCAGCGCTTGAACGAACTGATGCGCAATGGGTGGCCCTAAGTCGACTCGTCCAAGTCGATGACGCCCAACGACGACGTCGAGTGTCGTTCCTACAGTGTCGCCGGTGTTGTTTCTTTCTACTGACAAACTGACTGTCATTTTGAAAAAACCACTTCGATGGATTGCGATTTGACGTTGTCTCACCACCGGTTCCTTGTGTGATCCCACGTGAGAAGTAGAGGCTGCGGGTCCTCGGCCATGGCCACGACGACGCGTAAGATGCCAGCCACGGCCACACTACGCGCTCTAAACACGCTGACAAGCACGAGTCGCGCACGCAGCGGAGCTCCCACGACCGCAACTCGCAACGGCGCGAGCCGCGCAGCATACGCCGTGAGTTCCCGCGGCGTGCATGTGACGTGCAGTCGCGTGAGCGGCAATGTCCGTGTGGAAACCGCACGCACGAGCCGCTTGACCAACGCGCAATTGCCGTCGGCGCCTTTGAGATCGACAAACAACTCGCTCAAGATGACAGTGGCGATGCCGCTTGAGAGCGCGTGAAGAAATGGCGCGAGCCACTCGACGGGGATCGCTCGACGGAGGTCAGGGGTTTCAAAAACGTTGGTCGCCGGCAGCACCATCGACTCGATCGTAAGCGGAATGTGAAGCGGACGAACGCCAAGGAGCGACAGCACAGCGACGCGAGGGAGCGCGTGGCGCTCGTAGACTCGTACGAGCGGCTCGACGCTTTCGATCATGCACCGATTGAGCGTCAGCGTCGTGACGCGGGGACACGACTCGAGCAGCCGCGCGAGGTCGTCGCGCGTGACGACGGCGCCGTCGAGCGCCAGCGTCTTGAGCGATTCGGACGCAACGAGCGAGGCCGCGCGGCGGCTCGAGACTATGCGGTGCTCGGGTCTCATGTGCTGGAGCTCGTTGCGATACGTCACGGCGATCGACGAGACAGTACGCATCGTGGTCTTGTTGATAGTCGCGTCGACACGATGCCACGCGATGACACACGTCGCAGGTGCCCACACAAGTCCGTAGCCAGCGTACGCGACGCCGACGCTCGCAGCATCAACGACCGCAAAGACGTCAACGTGGCAAACGCTTGGTTCGATCGCGTCCAGCTGCGCGAGGCGGCGTCGGCGGCACGAGCTGGATCACGACGCGGCCGATTGACAGAGGAAGTACCTGCGCGCGCTCTAAGAGTTCGAATGTCTCGCGCATCGCGTCCATGTCGGCGTCAATGCGGTACTCGACGACGAGGCCGAGATCCAGCGACGTCAACATTGTCGGCGTTGGCGCCGGTGGCACGTCGAGCGCGGCGCGGAGGATCGCACGCAAGGCTGTCGGATAGACAATTGGATCCGTCTTGACGAACAGCGACCAGTCGGTGGGCAGCACGTCCGTCGAGTCATCGGCTATACTGCACCGCGAAAGCGCGACGCGCAGCTGCGGCGGACGTGGAACCATGAAATGCGCCTCGAGGTCGCGGCGCACGGCCGTGAGGATCGCGTTTGTCTCGTGTGTGCCGTGGAGAAACCCTAGCCAAAACACAGCGTGGTGCTCAAGCGCCATCTCATCCCATACGATCGCCACGTGCGAAAATGTCGTGCGCGAGGCGGCAAAGCGATGCGGGAGACTTTCCCAGACCTCGCTCGGCCACAGCGTCGGAAGGACGCGTCGCCAGAACGCTGGATTCGTCGTGGGCGCAAACCCACGGCAGCAACTGATGGCGTATGCGACTTCGAGCGCGAGACGGAGGCCCGGGCCGTCGTGCGCCGTGCTTGGCGCGACGATGAGGTCCACCCTCTCGCGCACAGCGTCGGCAAAATCTCGGTGGCGCGAGAAGTCAATGTCGGCGTACTTGGTCCATAAGAGCGGCGGGCGGTAGCGCGTGAGCAGCGCCAGCGCCGCGTCTTCGGTCAGCATCGCGAGTTCGGATGGGGTCAACGGGCTCGACTCCGCCGTCCGGTCCCATAGTTGACCGCCTTTCTGGAGCTTTTCGCCGTGAAGTCAGGAGCTACAACACGTTGATTGGCTAAATCTATCCAATCACATGTCGTTATGAGATATCTATCCTATCTCAGTGCGTTATCCTACTTTTTGCCTTTTTTCTTCATCGCTGGATTCCCGCCTTTCTTGCTGCTGCCTTTGGACGCGGCGCCTGCGAGCCCTGGCGCAATGATCTTGACGGGGCCGACGAGACACG
>JAADWR010000161.1:0-14971 GCA_023336345.1 Pythium inflatum | reverse complement strand
TGGCGTGGCATTGGCAACACGGACAAGAAGTACCTCAAGGTCGACCAAGCGCGCGTCGAGCTCCCGGGCATTACGAAGCGTCAGTTCCTCGTGTACAACCAAGTCGACAAGCTCACGCGCATCTTCGTGTCCAAGTCGATCCAGAACGACGCGATTCCTGGCTGCAGCAAGTACGGCGGCTCATTGTGCTACAACGCGTCGGCCGTGCCGATCCGTGTGCTCAACACATTTGCCGTGGAAGTGCAGCCGCTCGCGACGAACGCGTCGCAGTCGACTGTCCGTCTCATCAACTATGCTGATCTCGTTGGTCCGGAAGTCCCGAAGGAGATGATGAACGCGATCAACGCGCCGTTCCTCGTCGACATGATCAACCGCATGCGTGCCAAGTTCCCGTAAGAGAGTGAATACCGCGACGGACGCGAGAAAGTGTGAATACTAATATAAACACCAAGTGAACTCTTATCCCATAGAGACCATGAGTAGTACAGCGACATGGCCATTTTAGCGCGCGTTCGGCGGCGCCACCGAATTCCCAAGGGACAAAAGAGCTCCATGGACAACATAGTCGGATCGCTTCAGTTCAAGTCGGCCTGTTTCTGTGCGCGATCTTGACGACATGTGTAACGCCATGGCCCGGCGATGTGCACGAGGCAATCGACCGTTGCGTCTCCCTCTGTGACGCGCGCAATGGTCCGACTCCACGCTCAAGAGTTCAGCTCCAACAGCGCTGAACGAGAGGACGCTTTGGAGGCAGCACCCACGTTGGTGCTCCCGTTCCTTGAGTATTTCGATGCTGCACAAAACGGAGCCGTCGCCTTCGTGGTTCATTGTCCCTCGTGCTCTTTCGTGAAAAGCAGCAGGCGCCACCCACCCATAAAGCCGGGTGAACTGTGAGGCTCCAGTGTTTCGAATCCAACCAACGTGGCGAAGTGAAGTGGGCCTTTCAGTCGTGACTAGAGCCAGATTTGTAAACGATTCCCTTGAAGGGAATCGTGGAGAATCTCGCAAAGTTCCCCATTACAACGTCGTCTACGTATCCAGAGGCCTTACTGTTCTGAGACTTTCCGGGAAGTGGTGGGCGCGCGGTCCGCTATTCCAGCCACAACGGTTGATCACGCTGGCCCAGAGTGATCTCTAGGTGATTCTCCGAGGGACAAACGGTCTGGTCTTCAACGTCTCACTTGGACCTCTACAGTACGTAACGTGAGAGGCTCACTGAGACGGCGACAGGAGTGACACAACTCATCGCCCCGTGACTCACCGCGGGAAGCGGAGACTTCTGGTCCAGCGCTCACTGAATCTGCCATTGAAATTGCGGCGCCAAGACTTGGTGGGTTACCAAGATCGTCACGGTGCAACAGCGTTTCCCACTGGGAATCACAAGCGCACGATTAGATACGCCACCATTGCTGACAGCCCACGGCGGCAGCCATTGCCTCACAACCGCCTGACTTTCGGAAGGCGCAAGAGGCAGTCCGTAATCGACGCGACAGTCCAGAGAGTTGACGTCGTGGCGATTCAGGACGTCCAAAGAGAAAGACGGTCGTCCCCTGAAACTCTCACACCCGAACGCCCGAGCCGCCGAGTCGTCCTCATTCTCCAATCCCCTTCCAACTACACCAGTCGGACCAACCCCCTCCAAGCCTCTCTTCCCTATTACGATGCTCGGCTCCAAGTTCCTTTCGGCTCTCGCCCTCGCTGTCGCTGTCCTCAGCGCCCAGACCACGGCCGTCGACACAGAAGCGGCCACTGTTCCCGCCAAGGACGACGGCTTCCCGCTCTACGGCGAGTGGCCCGTCGACCGCATCTCGGCCGTGCCGTTCGCCCACAAGTTTGTCGACGAAGCGTATGCGATCTGGAACTCGAAGAACTGGCGCGTGATCAGCAACACGGACGGTATCCTCAACGAAGCCAAGCCTGTGAGCGGCGTGTTTGCCGCGGCTGGCGTTGACCTCACGCGTGCTCAGGGCATTGTTGACGTCGAGGCCCAAAAGCTCTTCGATTACCTCGTCACGCCGCAGGGCTACCAGCTCATCGACCCGACGAGCAACCCGGACGACTTCTCCAAGCCTCCGCTCGCCCAGTACTCGACGCTTCTGTGGCGTGGCGTCGGTAACACCGACAAGAAGTACCTCAAGGTCGACCAAGCTCGTGTGGAGATTCCTGGTCTCACCAAGCGTCAGTTCCTTGTCTACAACCAAGTCGACAAGCTCACGCGCATCTTCGTGTCCAAGTCGATCCAAAACGACGCGCTCCCTGGCTGCAGCAAATACGGCGGTGACTGCTACAACGCGTCGGCCTTGCCGATTCGCACGCTCAACACGTTTGCCGTTGATGTCCAGCCGCTCGCGACGAACGCGTCGCAGTCGATGGTGCGTCTCATCAACTACGCTGATCTCGTGGCCCCAGAAGTCCCGAAGGAGATGATGAACGCCATCAACGCGCCGTTCCTCGTCAACATGCTCAACCGCATGCGCGCAGCGTTCCCCTAAGCGAGCCGAAACGTCTGCTCCGACCGAATGGAGTGGCAATGTACGAGTGTAGTATAATCTAAGCAACATGACGTGGATTAAGAAGCCCAACGGTTCTACATCATGACAATGGTCGCCGACGTCACGTCGGTCTTGCTCGCCGTCTTGCCCTTGCCGTTCTTCATCCAGCACGTCCCGCCTTGGTGGTCGCTCCACGTGTACGCCTTGCACCCGGCCGTCGCCTTGCACAAAACGCAGCACTCGCCGGCGTCGTTCGCGCGTTTGTTGCCGATGTCATTGCCCACAAAGTCGACGTTGTACTCGCTCATGCACAGCCCATTGGGGAGATCGATTTGCGCCGCCGACGTTGCGTCTTTGTTGTACACGGCCACGTCCGCGCCGCTCTTGAACCAGCACATCCCGCCTTGGTAGGCGTTCCACGTGTACGCTTTGCAGTCACTCTTTGCCGTACACTTGGCGCTGCACTCTTCCGACGACTTGGCTGGCACGCTGCCACCATCGTGTCCGACTAGGGTCACACCTGCGTAGTGTTTATAGACGGCAAGCGACGGCGGGCTGCTGGCGATAGCGGCGCAGTTGATGTGCACTTGCCACTGAGAGGTATGGAGCGCAAGCCAGTAGAGCGTGAGCACTTTTTTGCCTTCGCACGTGGCTTTCTTGTACGGGACAGAGCCACTGGGCAAGCGCGCGGCGCAATTGTCGTCGTGGAACGCCATGTCGCCGTCGCACCAGACTTCGCACGGGCCTTCGTGTGACTTCTGGAAGCCCTCGTCTCCAAAGCGCCACTCGACAGTCGCAGGCAGCGACTGCGGCGTGCTGAGCACAGTGTTGCCGCAGTCGCCTGCGACGTTTTGCTTGTGGATAAAGTCCTTGAGCGACGTGTACTTGGTCGTCTTGAACCACTCGGTGAACGCCTTGGTGTTCTCCGCTGGCGTTAACTCAAAGTTGTAGCCAGGCGCGATCTGCGGGCCGGGGATCGTGCCCACAGGCGCTGCATGGTCGATAGTGCTGGAGGAAAACGTGGCTTTGGGCTGGACCAACATCCCGTGGCCAGCCACGAGCGGCGCTGAGAGCGCGGCGGCGGCGACGAGAAGCGCGGACATCAACATGGCGCGGCGAGGCAAATTGCGAAGTGAGTGTGGCCCGCGCCACGAGTTCTCAACGTAGGAGACAGCGTTGGATCGGGAGATATGACTCCAAAATAGATTTTTCGAAGGATCGTGTGCATTGCCGGGACAATTCATATCTCCAGTGAGATCTGAGACTTGACTGCATCACCAGTGAGATCTGCCTTCGATCTGAGACTGTTGGACGCGAATCGCCACGCTGGACCAGCGTGGTGATTCGAGTCTAATAGCAGCAAGCGGAGGGGAGAGGGATAAGCTTCTGGCCGACGACGCTAGGCTGTTTGACCTCGACGACCTCCTTGAGTATGAACCAGCTCTCGAACTCAAGTCAGGCTGAGCCCACGTTGCTGTTCGTCTGGACGAGGTCCTTGAGTGGCGTGTTGTCCCAAAGGTTTCACACCGCAAGCCATCGATCGCGCTCGCAAACGACGAAATGTCGCCAGTCACAAGTTGCCGAGGCCGGAGACGGCGGGCGCCGAGAGCTCCTGCAATTGCGAGTGTGGCGCACCACGCTGGCTCCAGACGGAGAAATCGCAACATGAGCCCGAAAGATCTTCAGACAGCACTTATGGAAAGGGACATCCAGACCCGACGAATCCAGGCCCTGGATGTAACATAGGAGAACGAGTGGGCCTCCGGTCTGTAGAGTTTGTATCAAGCGGATGTGGAGGGGCTTATGTGTTCGTCAAACACTTCAAACTACGAGACGCTCTTGGGCATCGACCGCGGTGCACGGCGAACGCGTGGCGTCTCTACATCGGCGTAGCTCTCTGCTTGTTTGTAGCGAACGATCCGTTGGTAGACAAAGAGACCGATCGCAAATACGAGCACGGTGCCGACCACCGCGAGTACGATCGCGAGCGTTTGCGACGACGATGCCGTTGCGCTTGTGGTCTGGACTGTCTGACCACGCGGAGACTTCGTAGCGAGTCGGGCGTTACTGTTCGCGGGCGCATTCGGTGATTCCTCCATTCCCTGCGACGCGTTGCTGTCTTCGAGCGCCGGTAGGTCCGTCTCCGCATCCGTGCGGCCGCTTCCTTGGGCCACCGTGGCTTCTGTAGCAACCGACGGCGTTGTCGACGTGGCCGTCGAGTTGGATCCTCCTCTCTTGGTGTTGATCGTGGGCGTGGACGTCTCTGTCGCTGCAGAGCTTGGTGACGGCGGTGTGGAGGTCGTCGTGGACGTTGAGGGTCCGGGCGATGGCATTTTCCCGTTGTATTTCTCTTCAAACCGATCGTCTAGTAGGGTATGGGCGTCAGCTCTCCGCGTCTTCACCCACGTAGACCCCTGTGAACGTACCGCTGATCACACAGACGTTGCCTTGAGGGAGCGAGACAATCTCGGCCGTCGGATCGGCACAAGTTGGCTGATTGATCTTCGACATTTTGGACGAAAGGCGGCGGACAACCGCCAAATCGGACTGCCGAACCTCGAACGCCTTGAGGTCCAGTGTCCCAAGTTGCCTGACATGCAATACTTAGAAAAAGTCCATCCCGCCAACAGGCTCGTTTAACGTACAAGGCGCCGAGCGACTCTGGGAGTTTGATGCCTTTGAACTCGCGGATCTCGCAATAGTCACAGATACTGCAAGTCGTCAGTCGCGTGTCGTAGTTCGATCACCACACCTCTACGTACAAGAAACCAAGCGACGGTGGAAGCACGAGTCCCTCGACCGACGTGATCGGATTTCCACTCAGGTCACTTTGACAGAAAACACCAGGAACGTAAGTCTCTCGTTATCGCCTCAGTGATGGCGAGGTGGCCGTACATCGAGTCCAGGGTGGACGGCAGCGCAAAGTCCATGGTCGTAATCTGGTTCCGACTCAGGTCGCTAGGAGAAGCACAACGTGAGACCAAACGCACGACAATTGAGAGTCGCCACGTACAGCTTAGAGATGGACGGCGGAAAGGCCATGCCCTTGAGGGACGCGAGCGCCTTGTTCTCGCGAAGGCTCCTGGCAAGACACGACCGTTAGTGAGCACTTTGATTTGGACGAGATACAGGGCGACGTACAGTGTAGTGAGCGCGCGTGGGAGCTTCAGCCGCTCAAAGTCCTTCACGTCGCTCTTTGTGAACGAACTGGCCGGACGCACAGTCGTTAGTTCGTGGTGCAATAGTCTACTGAGGTCCCTGTACGTACATTGTGGTGACCGAGTCGGGGAACGCAAACATGGCGGCCGACGCGGAGCTCGAGACTGACTCAAGGGACCTATTGAGACGAAGGTGAGTCTCCGATAACTTCTTCTCCATCGCATACAGTTACGTACACTTTGTCCAACACAGTACTTGTGGTCGTAAAGTCACCACCACGAGAGAGTCGCGCGACGAGTGTGCTGTCCAACACAATAGAGAGTTCAGTCCAGGTGCCCCAATCGTACGAGCTAACGACGGTCTCACATCTCGCGGGTGAAGACCGGGAGGCTCGCGACGCGCTCTAGACCCAGGTCTTCGATATAAAAGGTCTGTCCGCGGCTTTGCTGGGGCACATTGTACGTGCAGTCGGGCAGCACAATCGCGACTTTGCTTTGTGCGCCTGGCGCTGTCGCCAGAAGCGTTGGGACGTCCGGAGGCGGGAGCCCGGATATCTCGCAGACCGTGGCGGCGCGCACGACGGTCAAGACGAGTGGGAACAGCGCAACGCTCCACATGATGGAAATGCAAATGCTGCGAGCGTGTGAGTTTCGCAATGACGGTGGCGACTGATAGGGGGCAGGTGAGATATTGGGGCTTGGCATTGTGAAGTCTCAAGTGATTGTACGGGAAATACGTTATGTAAGGTTTTTCAATAGTAAAACAACTATCAAATCGATCAACCACCCTCGCAGTATCAGTTCTCAGAGTATCGCGTCACCCATACCATTACGTCCCAGTGGATTCCTTGACGTCGTGGTCCAGAGAGTTGCCGAGCAGCGTCTGGATTCCTGTCCTTTTTCTCGATGAATCCACCAGCGTGTGATATATTTGAGATAACGCTACAGTACTGTATTACTGTATCGAGCAGTCCATTCTCTATGCAGTTCAAGTTTATGCAGGTCACCTGGCCTCCTCTTGCGTCGCCCGCAGCATCTCAACAACCGCATCGGCCGTCGGTCGCTCCGCCGCGTCAAACGCCAAACACTTTTGCATCAAATCCGCAACGCCATGAGGACACGTCGTCGTTGGCGTCGGTCGCAACGCGCCCGTGCTCACGAGAATCGCGATCTTGGTGTTGACACCGATCGGGAGACTCGACGCGTCGGATGCGTTGCCACTTAGGACTTCTTCGTGTGCGTACGGGTGACGACAGCGATCCATCTCGACCAACAGCACGCCGAGCGAGTAGATGTCGGCCTTCTCGCTGTACTGCTCGCCGCGCAAAACCTCGGGGGCGATCCACGCGACCGTCCCGACTTCCCGCGTCATGGTCTCGTCCATCGAAACCTCACGACTGATCCCAAAGTCGCTGAGCTTGGCATGGCCTTCGACATCCAACAGAACGTTCTTGGCTTTGAGGTCGCGGTGGATGATTGGCGTTTCAAACGCGTGGAGATACACGAGCGCTTCGGCCACATCCAAGGCAATTGACGACTTGCTCTGGAGTTTAGCGTCGGTCCATGGCGTCAGCCACTCGCGACCTGTCGGTTCCGTGGTACGTTGCTTCTCCAAGACTGAGGACAAGTCGCCGCCGGTCATGAGTTCGGTCACGACCGCCAAGTCCCGCAGACTCGTGTAGCTGACCCCGACGCACGCGACGATCTTGGGATGCTGAAGACGCACACACAGGCGGATCTCGTCCATAAAGCACGCGACTGTCGCTTCGTCACGCCACGAATCCGGCAGCATTTTCTTGATGGCGACATCCTGACCGTTGAGACTTCCTTTGTAAACGATACCAAATCCACCGCGGGCGATCGGCGCGCCGAGTTGCAACGCACTGCCGTCGATGCGAGCAGCGGCAAGGGTCGGGTCGTTGCGAATGTCGTTGGGGAGGTACTCTTGCGCGTCTGCGACTGCTGCTGCCACGACAATTGCGTCGTCTGCCTTGGGTGTCGCGAGGGAATTGTACGTTGTTGGACTCGCGGGGTCTTCACTCTTTGTGCGTCTCGCAGCGGTGACCGCGCGGTAAAACATGGCGCCAACGAGAAGCACGACGATCGAGCCCACAATCGCAAGCACCAATGCGAGTGAGTTGGTAGAAGAGGACGCCACCGACGCCGTTTGGGTCGAGTCCGTATTGCTTGTGCCTTCATCCGATCCGCTCGTGTGGTCGGAGACCGCTGCTTTGTTCGGCTTGGTGGTCGCACGAATGGATCCGCTCCCCTGCGGTACAGACGACGGTGCGTTCGAGCCAGATACTGTCGGATTGGTGTTTGATCTACCAGCCGAGAGCGTCGATTCGGCCTCATTTGGTCGCGCCGTCGTGCCATCGTTGCGCTTCGCTGGGCGGCTCCCTGTGGCGGTCGCGGGCGACGAAAGGTCATCTTCGGGGCCTGCGGGTGACGTTGTAGTTGATGACGAAGATGGTGCGGACGACGGTGTGGATGAGTTACTGGATGCTGACGCCGACCCTGATGGAGACGTATACGGTGCTGTAGACGGTGACGCGGGAGTCACACCTGAAGGCGGCATTGACGGCGCTGGCGAAGGTGGCGCAGTCGGCGGCGGCGGTGGCGCGATGCCGTAGCGCTCTTGGAATCGTTTGTCTGTGTATTGCAGTCCGAGATTCAGTATGTTGGTGAGACCTCAAGATTCTGATCGACGTACCAGTGATGACACAGGCGTCGCCACGCGCAAGTGGCACGACACGCGCCGTGCTGTCGCTGCATGGCAACGGTCTCAGCGTCGCGGAAAACTGATTATCAAGCATGTTCTCAAACACCGCGACATCCGATTCTCGGATCTCAAACGTCGTGACCGTGGCCGATCCCAAGTCTCTGTAGAGCACAGTCCAACCCGTCACGCTCGCTCGGTTAATCTCGAGAAAGTCACAATAGAACACGTACATTGCGGAAAAGCCTTGTGGAAACGCGACGCCACGCACGCTCGTGATCGGGCAGTCTTTGCACGACCTACAGTTAGCAGTGGTTTCGTTAGTGCATAGTTGTTTCCTGGATCAATGCTCATCGTACAGGAATGTGAGCTTGTCGGGAAGGTTCAGGTTCTCGAGTTTCGTGATTGGATTGCTCGATAGCTCGCTACGTATAGCGTCCAATAGGGTCAGTGGAGGGGGATTCGAGGGCGAGCCAACAGAACAGAGAAGACGCACAGGTTCCACACGTTTGGGGGGACGACAAAGTCGACTTCAGTGAGTTGGTTGTGGTCGAGGTTTCTACGCGCCGCTGTATGATTAGACGAACCAAAGGCGAAAGGATTATGGAAACTACGCACAGAGACTCGAGCGATCGTGGGAGCGCGACGTTCTTCAGCGAATTGAGTTTGGTGTGTTCGATGGACCTACTTTCGATCGTGAGTTTGTCATTCCTTAAGTTGTCACGCCAGAACAGGCGCCGTACAGGATGGAAATGTTGGGAGGCAACTTGAGACCGTCCAAATCCTCAATTGTTCCTTCCCAAAGCGACCTGTTTGAGTACGAGTATCAGCAAAACCAACTCCACAAGCCGAACGTAGCCGAGAGCACGTACAGTTCACTGACGCTGTCGGGGAGAACGAGATCGCGGACGTTCGGTAGGGACGCGAGCAAGCTGAGGAACCACGACGTGAGTGATATATACGCTGCAGATCCCTCCTTCCACACGTACACATGGGAGAGTTTGGTCGCTGCCGTAAAGTCGCCACCACGGCTGATTCCAACTCCTACGCTATTCCACTTGTCAGCAACAGAGAGAGAGACCGTGATCCGAACGCCACGTACAATTCCATGGTCTTGGACGGCACCGAGTCGACGCGACCGACGCGGAGGTCCTTGACATTGAGTTCGACAACACGAGAATAGTCGGGCTCGATCTTGCGCACTTTCGACGAACAGTCAGGGTTCACGAGCCACGCCTCCCACTCCGGATTCGCGGTCGATGCCATGAGCGTCGGGACCGCCGGCGGCGCTTTGCGCGTGAGCGGACAGATCGTCTCAGCGCCGGCGCGCGTCGCCATCGCGAGCGCCGCGCTTGCTGCGACAACAGCGTCGAGTCGCATGGCGTCGGTTTGGAGAGTGAGCGACGGACGGCGCGAGTGTTCGATGCAAACAGACCCGAATAGAGCGCGGATCTCTCTCAAGATTTATGGTCCTGGCTATGTGCGTCCAGTCTGACCGGAGCTCAAACAAACAAGATGCTACGTGTGCCATAGCCGGGGACGATGAAGTGCATAACCAGGCCTCAGCGCTGTGACCGTCGAGAGTCGTTGTGCACACGCGATTCTCGCCAAAGCTCTCGAAGAGCGGACGTCGCAGAAGTACAGTACCAGACTGACGCATTGCGGGCTCAGGAGGCTTGATCGTCTGATGTATCCGAAAGACAAAGGAACATCAGCGTGTACTAGGATGAGGAATCCAGCATCGCGGGAGGATCGCATGATGTGAGTCACAGGCGCAATGCCCGAGAGGCAGAACAAAGCCGTGACGTACATTAGATCATTGTTTGATCTAGTGGTTGAATCCACACAATACTCGTGTCAACTCCAGATTGTACTGGTCTAAGGGAATGACCCTCCGCTGAATCTCTTTCAGACGCGTCTTTATTGCCTTCTGCCGCCATCATGAAGTATCGATAGATGAGGCGATGACCATACCGTCTGTGACTCCCAATCACAGTCTTGAGACGCGCTCCACCATGTACGTAGTTGCATACGCTTATGAAACTACTACTACAACAATATCTCCTACATTCGGCATGGGCGTTTGAATGTGGTATTCGCCAGCATAGTCGACCGTCGCATTGGCAACCACGACCGCCCGCGTGAGCAGCGTCCCTGGAAACACCACGGAGTTCAACAACACTCGCGCAATCGCCTGGTGCGATGTAACGCGAGAGAGCGGATCCTTTGGCCTCAAACGTGCGGCACAGCACTGCGACCGCGATCGTGACAATGAGCACACATGCGTGGCCGTTGAGTGAGGGGATGTAGACGTGCACATCGACGTCCTGCGTGTTCACGCGAAACACCAGCATATGCGCAGGTGTCTGCGTTTGGTTGACCACGTTCCGCACGCACCTTCATGGAGCAAGAAGCGCGTGGCGAGACGAAACTCAGGCGCCGCGGCGCTTCACGGCTTGGTGAGAATGTTGTGGGGCAAGCGATCATCGCAGATACACTCCGACACAACTGGTAGCGTGAAGGCGACGCTGCGTGCGCATGAGTCGATGTCCGTTTCTGATACATGCAGTTGACGTGGCGGCCACGGTGGCCGGGTCTAGTCAACTGAATATATCACAAATGGATTTCTCGGCCTGTTCTATTTTAATAGTATATTAATAGTGGATTCATGAGATTTTCTGGACCGCCCATCAATATCACACGTGGCGTGATGGACCATCAATCTCGGCCTCCATCACTTGCCACCAACCATATAGCAGCCTCTGCAAATGCATACATCATCCCTGGTTTGGACCTCTGCTATCGATTGGACTTCGTATAAACCCTCTAAAACCCATATCCGGTATATAAAGATGTCCTTCCGACCTCACTAGCCCCAACATATCTCATCGTGGTGGTCTCTGGCAGCCACACGCAGCCTCCAGTTCCCAAATCAACACGCTGAGCCCCCAACGACATGCGGAGCGCTGCGTGGGTCGCGCTTGCCGTGCTGTTGAATGGTGTGCAGATGACCACGAGCGCACCGACCAACGCGACGGAGGCGTCCGCTAGTGGAGACCTTGTATCGTTCAATGGGTCGTTGTCGCTCGATAGAGAGCCCGTGATGGCGAGCACGGTCACTAGCACGGTTACGCAGGAGAGGCACGAGCCTAGCGTAACCAGTCGATCGGCCACGAGTATGACCGCCACAACGTCGTCCAACAGCACTGTCGTGGTCGTCTTGGCGGTCGTCGGCACGATGTTTGTGCTTGTGATGGGCGCGGTTGGGTACCGAATAATCGGCCGCCGGAAGCACGAGTCTACGATGATCGACGAGATCGACAACTACGAAGGAATGCTCTCGCCCACAGCCCCTGATTGTGACATACCCAAGCGTGTGGAGCCTATGACGCTTCCCGTCCCGGCGTTGGAGAACGACGAAGAGCTCTGGAACTATCGCATCGACGGCAGCGCGATCCATTTCGGAGACATCGTAGCAGAGAACAAGTCGAGCGTGGTCTTCCGCGGCGTCTACGCAGGTGAGACCGTCACGATCAAGCAATTGCAACCAGAGGCATGGACCAGCGAGCATCGCGTCGAGCGGTTTATCAATGAAATCCAGAACCACGTGCGGCTGCAGCACCCCAAGATCGTCACGTGTGTTGGTGTCAGTTGGACAAGCGCCCAAGACCTCTCGCTCCTGACCGAGTACATGGCGGGCGGGACCCTCGGGTCGCTCCTTCAGAATCAGAGTGGCGAGCCAACAGGACGCGAATGGACTTCGCCGTGGACCGCGTCGCAGATCCAAAGCAAAGCAGCGATAGCTATGGACGTCGCTGAAGCGCTGGTCTACCTCCACTCGCTGGAAAAGAAGGCGTCAAGTATCTACCACCGCGACCTCCGCGCCGACCACGTGCTCCTCGACCTCGCTGGCCGCGCGAAACTCCAGCGCGTCCACGCGACCGAGTCGCTCGACGAACTCATGGCCCACGAAGTCGGCGCCGTCGCGTGGATCGCACCCGAAGTCTTGAAAGGCGAACGGGCGACCGACGCGAGCGACATCTATTCGTTTGGCGTGCTGCTCGTCGAGCTCGATCGGTGTCGCCACCCGTTTGCCGACGAAGCCGTGCTTCTCGAGCCGAAGCCGACGCGCAGGAAAGCAACGCGACCGGCGGTGTTGCGGAACACGCGCATTGCGATCCACGTCACGACTGGGAAGTTGAAACCCACGTCGACGCCGTCGTGTCCGCCTGAAATCCAGACTTTGATCACGCAATGCGTTGCAGTAGACGCGGCCGATCGACCGACCGCCCAGCAAATCTGCGAGGCATTCAGAGCCATGAAATAAAATGAGGAATAGAGGTTCTTATTGAGATAGCGCTAGCTTACGGAAACGCAGCACGCATGCGCCCGACCATGTCAGGCAAGAAGCCAAAGTTGATGACGTTCACCGCGACGGCCGGGATCTCCCAGCCCGCAAAGTCGGCGTAGTTGACGAGACGCACAGTGCACTGGCTGGCATTGGTCGCCACGGGATCGATCTGCACGGCAAACGAGTTGAGCGCGCGCGTGCGCTCGGCCGTCGCGTTGTAGCACGCGGCGCCGCCGTACTTGCTGCAGCCAGGGTAGCCCGCGTGCTGGATCGACTTGGACACGAACGTGCGCGAGCCCGCGTCGATGGCATTGAGCACGACAAACTCGCGCGGCTTGATGATCGGCACGGCAGCCGAGACCGTGTGCGCGGCCTCGAGGCGCTTGGCGCCGGTCGACTGCGGACGCCACGCGGCGGTCGCAAAGGTTTCAATCGGCGCCTTGGCAAAGTCTTCTGGCTTGCTGTACGGATCAATGAGCTGGTACCCTTGAGCCGTGGTAAGGTAGTCAAAGAGCTTTTGCGCAGGGGCGTTGACCGTCGCTTTCGCGCGCGTCACATAAACGCCAGACGACGCAAAGGCACCGCTCACGTCTTTGAACTCGTTCTGGACGCCGGAAAAGTTGGGGATGGGGAGCCACGAGTCGCTCGAAAGAATGCGCGAGGCTTCGGCAAAGACGCGGTCGGCGAACGCGTTGACGTTGGCGGCCGTTACGACTTCTTCGCCAATGAGGTTCTCGGTCGGGAGGAGCGACGCGCGCTCGGCGTTGGCGAACGACGAGGTCGTGGCGAGTGCCGCGGCAACGAGAGCGGGCTGGACGAGCATGGAGACTGGATTGGAGCTTGGGACTTGCGATGGAGGACGCGGAATGGAGAATGAGGTCTGAGGGCCGGGCCGTTTTCGAGAAGAGCGAGCGGCGGAAGGCAAGCGGTCTCTTTCGACGGGCTCACCGAGACCAGTGTTTCGCTGTGAGTTACGGGAGGTTCTTCCTGCAGCTTTGTGGGACAATCGACCGAGTCTGTCGCTCGGATTCCGGACGTTCCGGAAGCAACGTCCAGGTTTCGTCCAGAGTGTGGCTCGAGGAAGCTGTGACTCACGATGCGAGGATTACGAAGAGTCCGCGGGGCTCGCATTGCAAACGTTCCCTCCGACTCGGCAACCTCTGATGCAATCCGGACGTTCCTGGCCCAGCAACGTCCACGTTCATCCAGACGTCCAGACTCAGGACGATTGTCTGGACTCTAGACGCGAGAGTCTCGTGGCCCGAGTAGTGGCATGGGGAATCTGCGAGTCGCACATTTGCTGACACGAGAGCCCCTCGTCGATGACCTTGATTAGGATAACTGAGGCAATCGTCGTCGGCCGTCGCGGTCATCGAGAATGCGCTTCCAAGGATCAAAGACCACAGTACTGTACGGGCCGTCGCGGTGTGGAGACCGCATTCAATCGTTGCGACTTATCGCGGGAATTCGAGTGAGATTTTCCAGTGAGAATCCAGTGTGCCTGTGAGTCACAAATGCCGACGGGAAGAAAGGCGGTCCAAGGTGTGCACGCGACAGGGTCGACATTTAAGTAATCATATAGAGTAGACTGCTTCAACTCGATTACCGTATAATATTTTTATTTAGGTTTATTGTGAACCTGATATACTAGTTTACGAGGTTAATCACACGAAGAGATACCCTCTTCCAATACATCGTGTCTCACACCACGAAACAATCGCAAATTAGTTGCGCCGCCATTGGCGCAAGTCCCTCATCTCCACATCATTGAGCGCAGCATGCGCGTCGGTCTCGGTGCGCTCGCGTGGGCGGCCGCCGCGCCGGCCGTCGCGGTCGCTGCTGTCTGCGAGATCTCGGGCTTGCCGGCCCCCGACGTCGCGACCATGACCGTGCCAGCGAGTCAGCCGTTCTCCAGCCTGGTGATCGTGTATCCTGACTGCACGGCCTCTCCGTCGCTCCCTCGCAGCCGAGGAGAGACGTACGCGCTCTCCGCCGCTAACGGATACGGCGCCGAGCGCGTCGCGAGTGTCCCCTCCGTCGCTGTCGCCATGTACGTCTTGCGAGGTCGTTGAAGACCATCGTCAGTCTCACGTCGTGGTCGCAGGTGGCTGAGCATGCCGCTGTCGCGAGGCGGTGACTTTACCACAGGCGCTCCGAATCTGAAAACACTGTGCGTTCAAGCGCGCAGTACCAATTACCCTTTGCGCACGGCCTGACGACTGTGGTTCTGTAGCGAATTCGAAGGGATCTC
>JAADWR010000160.1:0-15009 GCA_023336345.1 Pythium inflatum | reverse complement strand
GGCAACGGCATGGGAGGAGGCATGGGTGGAAGCATGGGTGGCGGCTACGGCGGCAGTGGCGGATATGGTGGAGCACAAGGCGGTCTACCGGGTCCAGGTCAAATACTTCAAATCCAGTCGTCTCCATACGATCCGTACAGCCAGCACCAGCAACAGTCTGGGGACAAGTTTGACGCGTTCAACGGCCTGTAGGCGAGTGGAAGAGAGACTGGGGGACGAGGAAAGATGTTTCATCACTTTTGTAGTAGAGCGTGGCGTCGTGTGCATATTCTATGCTAGCAGTATAAACCAATCAACGGTAAAACCATGCAAGCAAGTGTATGAGTGAGCTTTTCCTCTCTTATTGTGATGAATTATCTGACAAGCCGATCTCGGTTCGAGACCACCTCGAGCTGCGGTTCACCAAACACGTTTCAAAGCGAAACGATTTAGAGCGCGTGGCCGAAGCCCGCAAGCGTCGGCTTGAGGTTGGCGTTCTCCGAGAAGACCTTGGCCGTGGCCTCGTTGACGCGCTTGGTCTGCGCAAGCTTCTTCTTGTAGTAAGCCTCCGACTTGACCTTGCGCTTGGCTTCAAGGCGCGCGACGAGCTCGCCGTGCTTCCAGCCGACCTCCGAGGCAAGCTTGCCAATGACCGTGAAACGACGGTTGGCCTTGAGGCGAAGGACACGGAGAGCGTCCGGGACGACAAGGCGCTTCTGCTTGTCGTACGGCGCCGGAATGCCGTCGAAGACCTGAAAGAAAACACACCAGATTTAGTCGTCGGGTCATTTTGGAGAGAGTGGTAATAGAACACACCTTGAGGCGCTGGAGCGCGGCGGCACCACGGGCCGTCTTGTGCGGAAGCATGCCACGGATCGTGCGCCAGAGCATACGCGACGGCGCGCGGTAGTGGACCGGGCCCTTCTTCGGGTTGGTCGACGTACGCTTGTTCAGGAACTGCATGAACTTGACCTTGTTGCGCACGTCTGTCATCGACAAGGGGATATAAGTATGGAAAAAACCATCTCCACATCCGCTTGTGATAACGTGGACTAGACGACATGACACACAGCTGCTCGCTCGCCGGCTTGTGTGGAGGTACGCAATGGCGGATCCCACGCCTCGTAACCAATCCACGACGGCGAGGTCGTCACAGGGTGCCTGCACGCAGCGACTTTAGCATGTTTGGATGGGCCCGACGGCCACTACGGCAGTCGACTCGAGTCGGGTCAAAGAGGAGCCTCGGAAAGCAAAGCGCCGAGCCGCGCTCACTGGGAACCCACACTGGCGACTCGGCGCCTTGTCCAGACGACTCCTTTCGACAACACCAATCGGCGCGACACATCACCACCACAATGGACCGTCGAATTAAACTCGAAAGGCACCCGTCCTCCCATGGCGCCAGCGTTCTGCGTCGAATCGTTCCATTTCACAAGCGGTTAGAGATTGCGAGAATTACGTACGCGAGCCCGAGACCTCGAGCGCCTCGCAGCGGACAGCGACGACGTGCTGGCCCTGGAGGAGCTCTTTGGCGATGAGCGAGGCAAGGCGACCGAGGAGGTGGCCACGGCAGTCGACGACAACAGGCTTCTCAAACGGCATTTTTCACACACTCGAGAAAGAGGAAATGGGCGAGGAGCTCCATGTCTGGTGCAAGTGAGCCCCCCACCAATCGCTGGCTGAGAGGACTTGGATCGAATATCAGCCAATCATAGCCTTGCATAATTTTCACCAATCAATTGGATGTTTGAGGATACCGGTAAGATACCGGTACTTTCTTTCCTTTCCCCATCCACATCAAGGAAACTTGAGCACCAAAAATGGCGACAACGATGGGCGGCGGCGACGAGAGACCGCGGCCATTCAAGCTGTTTGACGTGCGTACACAAGGCTTGTGGAAGATGTAACCTATTGTAGTGGATAGCTGACGTTGTGGGCTGTCGATACGTGTCGGTCGTGTGCAGTGGAACGCGCCAGACGCCAAGATATCGCCGCCAGTTGCCATGGACAAAACGCCAGTCGAGGACGAGTGTCTGGCTCAGGGACAGGCGTTCCGGTCGCGCTCGCGCCAGCGGTGGCTTGAGAGCAAGAAACTGCGCGACGATCCGACCCTCGCGTCGCTCGAGAAGCTCGTTTTGGACACACAGGCGACGGCGATGACTGTGCCGGCCGCGTCGTTCCGCGATCGCTCGCTTCACTCGTGGCGCCAGCAGCGCGACGAGCTGCGTCGAGAAGACCAAGAGATCGCCCAAGGCAAATGGACAGATGAAGAGGAAGAAGAAGATCAAGAACCCACGAGTTTGGCGGTAAAACTCCAGCGACAGGGCTACAACGTCCGCCCAACGTCCGAAGTCCGAACTGTGAGCGGAGGCCTCGAGGTATCGCCGTCCAAGTCGTTTCGCGAGGCGTCGCGCAGCGCGTGGGAAGCGTCACGGTCGTTGCGGGACGATACATCGTCCGTGGTGGCGAGTAAACCCGTCGAGAAGACGCCATCAAGTTCGGCGATCACTACGACGGCCAGCGACAGCACTGGGCATCGCGCGTGGCTCTACGCGTTCTACCAAAAGCACAATCCCGCACGCCTCGACACGGTCGACGCGACGCTCGAGCGGTTCAAAGGTCGAGAAGACGAAATGAAGGCCAAGCTGATCGAAAAGTACGTGAGCGCGAGCGCAGGCTTGCCATTGCAGGACCGCAAGAGCAAGACGCTGACGAATGCGAGCCATCCGACCGTGTTTATGGATATTTCGATTGGTGGCGCGCGCGTCGGTCGCATTGTCATGCGCCTGCTGAGTGATACGACGCCGCTGACCGCCGAGAACTTTCGCTGTCTGTGCACTGGCGAGAAGGTGAGGAAAAGTGATTTGGAAGTTTGGGAGAATGACGACGCTAATGCCACTCTGATGTCATCAGGGCAAGAACTTGCACTTCAAAGGCTCCAAGTTTCATCGCATTATCAAGGATTTTATGGTACAAGGCGGCGACTTTACAGCCGGCGATGGCACGGGCGGCTTGAGCATCTACAAGGGTACTCCACACGGTGATATGTGGGGAAAGTTCAAGGACGAGACGTTCTTGCCGCATAACGATGTTGGCTTGCTGTCCATGGCCAACAACGGACCGAATCGCAATGGGTCACAGGTACCTTTTCCCACCGTATTGTGTGATGTTGGCGGTTCGCTTATAGGTTCGCTTATAACTGATTTGCTGTAGTTTTTCATCACGACCCGAGCCGGTCTCACGAACCTGGACAACAAGCACGTCGTCTTTGGTGAAGTCATTGAAGGCCTTGATGTGGTTGACAAGATGCAGAAAGTCGAAGTCAATCCCGCGCGAAACAACAAACCGCTTCCGTACAATGAAGTCATGATCGACGACTGCGGGCAGCTATCGTAAGCGCAAACAAGGCGTTTGTTTGAACGACAGAATGCAGTGTAAGTGGTTATGAAATGCGTGTGTTTTGACAATGGCTAGAAGAGCAAGTGCGCGAGGTCGCGCTTGATTGTGATTTTGTGCTTGCCGTCGGCCGCTGTGTCTGTCCGATTCGCAGTCGCCTCTTGGGCAGTGCCACCACCGGTGCGTACGCGTGCTTTATGAACACCACCTGATAGTTCGGATCGACGAGCGTGGGATGTGCGCGACGTTGGAGACGTGGGCTGGTGCAGCCGCGTGTGCGCGCCGCCGCCGTACGATGCTGACCGGATCGTCTTGCTATAGTCTTCATCTCTCAAGTCCGGTGTAGGGGATTGGTTCGAAGGCGGTGCGTCGTTCCGCATTGTCGGCGCGCGTGCAGAAGAGGTGAGTGACGTTAGACGCTGACTCAGTTTATCCAGCGACTCACGCAGCCTCAACTCTTCAGCAGTCAGCAAATCATCGATAATGTCGTCCCCAGAGTGATGCTCGGGCTCGCACTTCGTCGGAGACGGGGCTTTCTTGATGATCGGCACAGGCGGAACATGCTGTTGGTTCGACGAAGGGTTTGCTCTGGCGTATCCTGGCGGTTTGCTGGTTGCAGTGGGGACTGCTGTGGACGCGAAGTAGGCGGCAGGCGGTGAGCTTGTGGTTGAAGCGACTGATTTCTTCGGATTCGGTAGATCTGCCTGAGGATTCTTTGGGACGACCGTCGCGGACTCTGAAGCTTGGCGAGCTGGCGGTGCAAGGCTTGGGTGCCACTTCATCAATTGAACAGGAACTGTGTTTCTGGTTGCCACAGCCGTCGTTGCGCTTGCTGATGGAAAATCTACAACGCGTTTGGGTACTCCTGCCGTTTCGCTGTTTCGTGTCGAAGCGCCGGCGGGAGCGACAGTCGGAGCCATGACTTCTCGCGGTGCGATCACTTGTTGCGCGTGCTGAAGTGTTCCTATCGATTGCGTCTCGGGAACATTCTTCAACGGCCCGCGAATCTGTTCGGACGTCTTGACGATTACTCGTGGTTCCGGTATCGGTCGAACCGCAGGACGGCGTGACTCCTCATCGTGCTCCGACAAACGATTTCCCGCATGCATCGGTACACGAGATGCCGCTGCATCAGGTGCTTTCAATGCCCCCTTCGTCGGCACCGGCGCAATCAACGATGACGAAGGAGCCGGAGCACGTTGCGTTGGTTGTGTTTCAATGCTTGGCGTCTGGTCCTGCGCTCTCCGCTCGAGTTCTCGACGCCGCTGAACGAGCTTACCAGCAAAAAGCGCATCACCCGTGTCAACGTCGTTGTTTCCACAAGCATCCGGTCGTGTCGTCACTTGTGGGCCACCACGTGCGTCGGCTCCATCGTCAAGCCCTCGACTTCTCGGTTTACGTGACGCCGCGGCCTCCGCAGGCATGGCCATCGATACGGACATGGACAAGTCCAGACTATCACGGAGCCGTGCGCGCGGTTTCATCGCGTCGCCGCCACCATCGTCGTCGCTGTCCGAGTCCACTGCGCTCAGCTCAAAGTCACTGACGACCGCCGGCATCACCGCCGCTGTTTTCGTCGCCGTCTTACTACGGGCACGTCGAGTCGCTTCCATGCGCGCGAGCTGCGCTTCCACCGCACGCACATCGTAAACGTCGTCCATCGTCGCCCCTGTACACAGCGTATTCCTGCGCGTGCTCGCCAGAAGAACCACGATCGGCACAAATAGCTTTGGCCAGCACACAGATTTGGGTTCTGCATATTCGATATCGTATTCTCTGGTTCTTTACTCGTCTGTGACGCAGCCTTCGGACGCCGACTTGACGTTCTTGATGTACTTGAACAGCGTGCCGCGCGTCGCCTTGAGCGGCGGCGGCGACCACGCGCGCTTGCGCTTGGCCCACTCGTCGGCGCTTACGCCTTCAACGTCAATGCGGTTCTTCTCGGCGTCAATCACAATCGTGTCGCCGTCCTTGACGAGCGCAATCGGCCCGCCGACTTGGGCTTCGGGCGTAATGTGCCCAATGATAAAGCCGTGCGAGCCGCCCGAGAACCGACCGTCCGTGAGCATTGCCACGTCCTTGCCGAGACCTGCGCCCATAATGGCCGACGTTGGCGACACTATCAACACAAGAATGTTAGAACTGCGACCCGAACTAATACCATCACGAAAAGGAGGAAAACGTACGCATCTCGGGCATGCCGGGGCCGCCCTTCGGGCCTTCGTATCGGATGATCACGACCATGCCCTTGGTGATCTCGCCGCGTTCGAGCGCCGGGAGCATGTCTTCTTCGCACTCAAAGACCTTGGCCGTGCCCTTAAAGTACAGTCCTTCCTTGCCCGTGATCTTGGCGACCGAGCCTTCCGGCGCGAGGTCGCCACGGAGAATGCGGAGGTGCCCGCTGCTCTTGAGCGGCCGCTCGAGCGGGTGGATGATCTTGTGGTTGTCCGAGAGCTCGGGCACGTCCTCAACGTTCTGCGCGAGCGTCTTGCCCGTGACCGTGAGGCAGTCGCCGTCGATCACGCCCTTCTTCAGCAGATACTTGAGCACAGCCGGCGTGCCGCCAATGCGGTGGACGTCTTCCATGACGTACTTGCCGCTGGGCTTGAGGTCGGCAAGGAACGGCACGCGCTCGCTAATGTCTTCAAAGTCGTCAATCGTCAATGGGATGCCAGCCGCACGCGCAATCGCGATCAAGTGGAGCACCGCGTTCGTCGAGCCACCAAGCGCCATGGTCACAGCGATCGCATTGTCAAAGGCCTGGCGACTGAGGATATCGCGCGGCTTGATGTCGCGCTCGAGGAGCAAGCGAATGGCCTTGCCAGCCTCCAAGCACTCGCGTCGCTTCTCGGGCGACTCGGCCGGGTTGCTCGACGAAAACGGCAGCGACAAACCGAGCGTTTCGATCGCTGTTGCCATTGTGTTGGCTGTGTACATGCCGCCACAAGCACCGGCGCCCGGGCACGAGTTGCGCACAATGTCTTGGCGTTCTTCTTCGGTAATGCGCTTGGCAATGTACTCGCCGTAGCACTGGAACGCCGAGACAATGTCGAGCGACTCGCCTTTCTTCGAGCAGCCCGGGCGGATCGTACCACCGTAGACCATGAGTGCCGGGCGGTTCACACGCGCCATGGCAATGACACAGCCCGGCATGTTCTTGTCGCACCCGGGAATGCAAATGTTGGCGTCGTACCAGAGACCGCCCATGACGCTCTCGATCGAGTCGGCAATGAGGTCGCGCGACTGGAGACTGTAGCTCATGCCGTCCGTGCCCATGCTAATGCCGTCGCTGACACCAATCGTGTTGAACCGCATGCCTTTGAGGCCCGCGGCTTCGACGCCTTTCTTGACGTCAGCCGAGAGATCGAGCAAGTGCATGTTGCACGGATTGCCTTCCCACCACATGGACGCAATGCCGACTTGGGCCTTGTGCATGTCGGCTTCCGTAAAGCCCGTGCCGTAGAGCATGGCCTGCGACGCGCCTTGGGCCTTGGGCTGCGTAATGCGCGCACTCATCTTGTTGAGCTGGGCGTCGGCATCGCTCGGGCCAGCGGCCGCCGCCGCAAACCCGCGGCGCTGGAGCGGACGCGCTGCGAGCGCGCGACGGACAGTTGCGGACGGACGGAGCATCGTAATAACGGAGCAAAAGGCAAACTGAGCGCTTGCAGTGGCGAAAGGATCCGCACAGAGCGCGTGGATCGCCGGGACGACAGCTGCGGCGCTTGATGGTGTGTGTTTGGACAAACGACGAGCTACGCGATGCGCTTATTGGCTGAAATAAGAAGATCGTTTGAGCATTCAATTCAGAAATGAATTGCGAGACTCAGAAATGAGTTGGACCTGAGCCTAGAAACTTACGAGAAAGATTGCATGGTGAGCCACTCAGAGATGAACCCATTTCGCACGAGTCCCACGAGACCACCACGCGTTCACCGTTCGTGCGGCGCCATTCGGTCACTTGGATCGACTGCGACTGTGGAGACAGTTTGTTCCAGCCGTGTCCGTGAGAAGCACGTGCTGTGGGGCTGGACGCACGTACAAGCATTCGGTTGCTCACTTATGATCACTGGACCGTGAGAGTCACGGCGTCCCTTTTGGACTCTCCGTGACAATAGCGGGTGTGGTTAGCAGTGTGCTCGAAGTTCTCCATTGAATGTTCATTCGCTCGCGTCTCTGCTCTCGACCGGAGGGCACAGCCTCGTGCATGCGGACTGCGACTTGCGCGCACGACGCGCGCCGCGCCAAGATCCACAAGCTCGAGACCGCCGCGTCGCTCGCGATGCTGCAGCTTTCGCTCACGGACCCGCAGCCGTCAGACGGAGCAACCTCAAGCGACGCACGGCGCGTCTCGAGCGTTGAGCACAATCCTGACCCTCGTATCTGTGGACTACAAAGTCGACTTGTCGTTTGGTGGTGTCGGTCGCTGTAGAGTACTCTTTTTACGGACAAGTCTCGTTTTCGTGACAGGAATCCGCGTGATGCAGCTTCATTGTCTCCGCGAGATATGTGTGCAGCCCAAACAAATCAGCGCCCTCCGTGTTGAAAAAAGGATGTTTTACAATGGATCTGTGGTATCAATTAGTGGAGGGAATGCGTTTTCGGTAATACACAAAAATGAAAAATGTAAACTGAAAACATTAAAGATAGAAGGAGACAAGGTTTCAGTGGGTGACAGATGCCACGCACAAAACAGAGATATATCTCATTGTCATCAGACAGTACAAGCAAAGGGAAAGCCACCGTCTCATTCTGACCGCCCAACGGCCCATGCACGCATTTCCCAATCTGATCCAAGACCAACAAGTGACTCTCCAAAACCACACCCGTTGGTCTCACCTATGCGACCGCCCACGGATGAGATCAATGCGCGCCGCGCCAAGATCCGCAAGCTCGAGACCGCCGAGTCCCTCGCGATGCTCCAGCAGCCACTGGCCGATCTGTACTCGCCCAGTGCGGCGTCAGGTCGCAGCTACCGCGACTCGGAGACGGGGCGAGTTGCGCTCCACGTCACCGTCCGGCGCGTCCGCCTCGTGTTCTTTACGATCCTGTCCATTGCGAGTGTCGTCGCTCTCACTTTCTTCTTGAGTGGCCACGGTATTACGATCGAGACGTTTGAACGCAATGCCAAGACGATTCAAGACCAAGAGAAACTCTTGGAACAGTACAACTCGTACTCGGGTACAGTCACGGCGGCGCTCGAGCGGCCGCTCGCGACGTTCCTCCAGCTCGTCGCTCCTGTTTTCGTGCTCCGTCTCTTGACGACCCATGCGCTCGCAGTGGAGCCACACAAGCGTGTGACCGTGGCAGTCATGGCAGTCTCCAGCGGCACGGCGTATCTTCTGGGCAATGGACTCAGTGCCGTGAACGTCCAAGTGCGGGAGCAGCCCGTCAAAATGCGGATCACAGCGAATGACTTGAAGACGACACCCGACTTGAGCCGTACCTCGACCATGTCCTTGCTGCTCGCGGAAGACCAAGAGAAGAACCCCATGACCAACACGCTGCTGCGTAACCTCGCGCTTCCACGCACGATCGAGGGCCACTATTGCAGCGGCCAGACGTCAATGACGGGCAACGACGATGTTCTCTACCGGTTTGCGCAAGAGACGTGGATGAAAGACCTCGTGCCGACTGCGCTCGAGACCAAGAACTTGTCGCTCGTGATCTCCAAGTCCAACGCAAACGGTGCGGCGCCGTCGAAAGAGTTCCCGATGAACGCGTCCGTGGCAGCCGACTTGCTGCTGTACGGCGACAGCCTTGGCGCATGGGGATACCCGGCGGAGATGACGTTCACTAAAGACACTCTTGTCAGCGATCGATTCTTCCGTGATCGAGACCCAGCAGGTGCGAAAATGGTCGTGCCGTTCGCGCGGCTCATGAACTTGCTGCCGCCGTCGCTCAACACGACCGAAGAACAAGATCGCGCGTGGTTTTGGACCCATGCCGGGCCGACCATCTACAACGCCTCAATGAAGGATTTTTCGGCCCGGAATCTCACCAGCGTGGTCCGCAACTGGAACATGACGCTGTCGCACATTGACATTGAGCCAGACGTCGTTTGGGTCGATGCTGTCACGGTCGAGCGCGAAATGGCGTCACCGCGGCTGCAGTCGAACGATGCGACAGACAGCATGGCGCGCTACTTCGAGCCAACGTACCATTGGTCCATGGGTCCGTCGCCCATCAAGTTTATCCAGCGCGCGAACGACAGCATAAACGAACGCATCGATGTCTGGAGCGTGTGCTCGGACAGCAACGACGAGCGCAACGTGCTCACCACCGAAATCACCAAGAACAAAGCCTCCGCTGGCATTACGTGCGCGAATGCGTCGACCACCGCGCTCTTTGTTGTCAGCTACGGTCGCCGATTGGTCGCCGACGCGGTGTTTGAGAACTCGTCAGTCACTGCGTCCAAAGTTGTCAAGAACGACGGTTGGAGCGTTGTGACCAATTTGCGCGAGGTCGTTTCCGTGACTGTAGCGCGTATCAGCTGGAAGCTCCAGGACCTCGCGGTCCGCTACAACGCAGAATGCGATGCGCCAGACGGGTGCATGGGCCTCGATGTCGCGCTTCCTGGGTCCGGCGGCCGCCAGCGTCTGGTCGTGAGCGACAGCGCGCTGCCCATCGGCCTTGCCCCCCCAAAGTAGATTTGACAAGCCCATGTCGATCGTGTCGGTCCAGCGACCCCAAGACTTCACGGCTAGCTCGAGGGCAGGATTGGCGCACCGTCTCGAGTTTATTGGCGATCTTCTCCTGCCAACCAACGTTCGCGCGCGCACGACAAGCAGCAGCGGCGTCAATACGAGTGAATGCCTCACGGAGCAAATGCGACGCCTCTCGACGGTCGTGAACAACCACATCTACATGGAGCACTCGCTCCAGCCGGCGTACACGGCAGGGCTCCTCTACTTGCTTCAAGCCGGAGTCGTGCGTCCTGTCCTCGACCAAAAGTGGACATCTCAGCTCATGCTGGCGTTTGAAGGCAAGACGCAAGACGTTGACGTGTACGTCTACATTCCATCGCTCAACGTCCTCCTCACGTACGCCGGCTGTGGTGTGCTCGTCTTGGCAATTGCGGTCGTTGTGCTCTGGCCGCGTGGAAAGACGGATCCGCTCGCGCACATTACGACGCCCCAGACGATCGCTCGCGTCTTGCTCAACGACAATGCGTTTCCCACAGCACTGCTCTCGCGGTCGGTCGCACCCGCCGACGCGAGAGCCAACAACGCCGACACGTATCAGATCCAAACGCTCTCGCTCGAAACCAAAGAAGAACGGGCGAATCGGGGCTCAGTTGCCGTCTGATAGCGACGGCACATGCTGTTGCACTGTAGAAAGTCGAAACCTGCATAAGCGATGGGATTTGTATACGCATTCCAAAGTCTCACTTCGCTCTGCGACATGTGCAAAATGTAGCCATTTTGAGTTGGGTACACAAATAGAGATAGGGTGCACGCCGCCACACAGACGGCAGCTCGTGGATCGAGAGGGTAGCAGCGTGAGATGGGCACAGGAAAGGGATTGGACAAGTAGAATATATTGGTGCGTAGCCGCTCGGGAAAAAGCGAGAAAACCCGTGCTACTATTCGAATTACAAAGAGCCCGCCATCAACGACTGGATCCATCGATCGCTCGCTGCGCACAAGAGACTCTGGACCATTCGCTGAAGAACGTACGCGACTTGCATGCAAAATGCATCATGAGAAAACCTTGCGAGAACCCACGCCAGGAAGAGAGACCGAGCGCGCCAGCCCTGGAGCTTCTCAACTCGCCTCATTGAGTCGGCGCTCTAACGAGTCTTGCATGCGTTGCAGTTCGGGTCTCCTCCGCAGCAATCGCACGAGCAGTGCACTGCGTCTCGAATACACTTGGAGCGGCATCTCGGGCATGACGACGTCATTTTATAGCAAATCGGGACGCACGCCAACATGCACAAATCGTGCGTCAAGCGGCAGTCGCTTGTGCAGCTGGCGAACACGTTGGACATGCAGAACGACACGAAGAGGAGCAAGACGAGGAGCTTGTTCATCGTTGGCTTGGCGTGGCTTGAGTCGAGGGGTCGTGTGCGTTGCGTGGAGCAAACTCGAGAATGGGATTGTTGTGGGGCAGCAGCAGAGGCTGACCGAGAGTCAGTTGGTACGGCTGTAGGATGGAGCAGGTTTACCCACGAGACCAAGCCGGTGGGCGACACCATCACGATCGAGGCGGAAACGAACGCCAGCGCCATTGAAGCGGCTTTGAAAAGCCATTCAACTGAAAATCAGCACGGCAGCGACGTCCACCGGCGGCATGGCGACAGGGCGTCGGGTCGAAGGAACGTGCTGCACCAGTCCCTTTTAGTTGTTAATGATACCGTAGTTGGGGAACCCACGGAATGAGTTGCGCACCTCAACCGAAGCCGGCTCCATCGTGGATACTGTGAGTTGTACCCATCATTTCGAAAGGCAGACAGGCCAGTGGTCAGCGCCAAACTGACTGATTTTGAGTTTTTCCCAAAACTACTAGGCCGTGTTCGCGATGCTCGGAAATCCCGATTTTGAGCGAGGTTATTTCATGAAAATTACATTTTGGTCTAGTCGACCTCAGATTTAGAAAAACCTCAAACTCGCGTAAATCGAGGTTTCCAAAATTCGTGGGGGGTGTCGAACTTAGAAAACCCGGTTTTGGCAGGGGTAGGGCAAAATGGCGCAAAATTGGGCAGAATTGTGAAAGTCCCGATTTTTAGGCAAAATCTGTGTTTTGAGCGCGAACACGGCCCTAGTACCTGGCTCGAGCCGATTTCCCAGAACTAGGACCAGTCGCAAAAGTTGTGTTAGTACCAACCACGATTTATGTGGTACACACACTATAAAAGACGAACATTATGTGTTTTACATTATTTTCACGCTTCCTCCAGACAAATAGTGATGTTCTCGCGCGTGTCGTGGGTTGGGCTTGCGCTCGAAACACCGGCCGGATTAGCTTAGCTCCGTTGCTAAACCAATAGAGAACCGTAGGCACCTTGTCTTTTCCACTACGTCACCGAGCCAGCTGAGATATCTCCTTCAGCGGCAGACACTCACGCCCGACTCCTTGTCCGAGCCAGCCGAGACGTCAGCGAAGACGCTCGCGCCCGACTCCTGGTCCACGTCTGGATCACCGCTGTCCCGGGCGTCCCCGAGGACCAAACCCGTCCAAACGCCTTGTCAGTGCGCCGCCCTCTGCCAAATGCAAGGGTCAGCGCGGGGTTTTTGCGCCGAGGCGCCACACTCTCAGTCCACACTCTTAGGCCTTTTCAGAGCGCTGCGCTTTGGGCTCGCCTGCGCTCTCTCACTCTATCAAAACGCTTCTCCGTACTCTATCGCACGCTCTTTGGCCAATGTCTTGCTGCCAGAGCTCACGAGAGTACGCCACACAGCACAAACCAAGAGAATTCACCGTCTTTTTGATCAAACTACTTTCACTGAAGTCTCCACTCGCGCGCGACTCCGCCAATTCGAGACTGGCCCCACAGCAGCCGCTCTCGACTTGGTCGCTCGGCGCCCCACTGGCCCGAACGACTTTTCCGGCTTGAACTTTATCACCGCTGCCGCCCGATTGGTCGGACGGCGTCTTCAACAACTCGCGCGTCGCCTCGCCGAGTTGCTTCAGCCCTCCTGCGCTCCACGCCGGTATCGAACCGGTTGCCGTCCCTCGTCTTGACTTGGTTTGGGGACCCACATCACTAAATCTTAGGTGTGGCCAATGCCGCAAGTTGTTTCCGACGAAGTGGCGTCTCAGACGCCGCCACACCAAGAACTAGATGCCATGCGACTCACGCTCTGTCGCTGCGCGCAAGGCTACAGCGAAGGAACTGAAGAAAGAACGGAACAAGCTCGATCACCAGTTCCGCAAGATAGGGGCGACGGACGCAATGTACCGCCGTTGCAACTAGTGGTGTCTTGGGTGCTGTGCTATTGTAGATCTGATCGGCTGTGGTTCGAGATCTACATCCCCGAATGAGCACTGACTGTCCTGTCGAATTGTGCTCATTCTGGTCTCCGGGAATGTCGTCTTATATTGTGTGTACCACATAAATCGTGGCTGGTACTAGTACTACTTTTGGGACTGGTCATAGTTCGAGGTACTAGTTTTGGGAAAAACTCATTGATTTTCCCATCAGAACTCTCACGCCGAACCCAATGGAAATGTGATGATTGGCGAAAGCTAGGCGAATGCTGTAAGATACGATGTGGCGAGGGCTCCTCACTCGCGAATCTGCGTCCAGCGACCACCATTGGACCTGCGACCGCTGAGACCGACGCCCGGAGCGTCAAGATCCGCAAGCTCGAGACGGCCGAGTCGCTCACAAAGCTCCATCCGTCCGATACTACGTCAAGCGCCGACACCCACGAGGCGACGACGAATGACCCTCCGCTCTCGCTTCGCATTGGAGTCAAACGCGACCGCCTCGTGCTCTTGACGTCCGCGACGATTGCCGCGATCGTCGCGCTTACGGTTGCGTTTAGCGGTCGCGGCACACCATCGCTCGCGTCTTGCTCAACACGACCGAGTTTCCCACGGCACTGCTCACGCGGACGGTTGCGCCTGCCGACGCGTCTGGTGGCAACGCAGACAACTATCGGATCCACACCATATCGCTCGAGACAAAAGAAGAACCCGCGAATCGCGTATGATTCTAGGTCGGTGCCAGTGCGAAACAGCGAGTGAGTGTGCTGTGTATCACGTCAAGCGACACACAATAATGCTCCATTGTCATTGGCTAGTAGTCCACGCCGGCGGATCTCTTGCGAGCCTCACATTGAGGCGCCCCGCCTCAGGCAGGCAGTTCGCTGTCAAAGCAAAAGAGATGTTTGTCCTTGCTATGCATGATAATCAGACTTGGGCTGTCAAGGAAATCAGACTAGGTGTGCATAAACCGTGCGTGCCGAAGAGTTCCACGACCGTTCGTAATCAGACCTTAGGACGAAGGGCATCATGCCATGATGACCATGATTCACGGTGACCCAGTCGACATGGTGTCTAGTATCTATGTCCTGGTGCTGTGAACGTATTCGATTCGAAATCAGATCAAAGTTCCACACTCTCATGACGGCTCGGCTCTCTGACAGAGCCTCAGTTGACGAAGGCCACGACTCACCCAGTTGCAGTGCAGCCCGGCTCATTCTGAGCTACAAGAGCCCGCCTCAGCAGGTCATCATGACTCCACCCAGCTCTCGGGACGGATCGATCGCTTCCGTCCAAGCCGCTCACTTTGCATTTTGCCTTCCAGCACACAAGCCAAGCTCCGCTCAAGCCACAAGCAAGATGTTCCGCCCGATCGCGTACCTCGCTGTCATTGCCACGGCGCTCTTTGTCCAGTCGTCGGACGCTGGTGTCGTCACCGTGCCGGTCCAGAAGATTGCCAAGGCCAAGCACATCAAGACGCTCCGTGAAGTCGCGGCGCAAAAGCAGGCCGCGGCCGCCAACTCGTCGGGCATTTCGATCCTCGACACGGGCAACGTCGTGCTGAGCGACTACCAGGACGCTGAGTACTACGGCGTTGTCCAGATTGGTACGCCGCCGCAGAGCTTCGAGGTCATTTACGACACGGGCTCGAGCAACATTTGGGTCCCGAACACAAAGTTTGGCTCGCACGCCGTCTACTCGAGCGCT
>JAADWR010000159.1:0-15035 GCA_023336345.1 Pythium inflatum | reverse complement strand
GAGCTCGGTCTTGCGCCACGAAAGACACTTGACTTTGGTGTTGTTGTCGGTCACGCGCTCGATCTTCCAGAGACCACCGTACGGCCACGTGAGACAGAGCCACTGACCGGGAAGCCCTGCGCCGGGCGGCAATGGGGTCGCGAGCTCGAGCTCCATGTGGTACAGCACGCGGTCCGTGTCAATGTCAACAGCAGCGTGCTCAAGGCCGAGCTTGTGCGAGCGCACGACGCTCTTCCAGTCCATGGCTTTCGCGAGCTGCGCGGTCGGCGTTGGGAGCTGCGACGTTGCCGGCGGCGAGGCCACAGCAGCGGCCGTCGGGGGCTGCGCGAGTCGCGCGGGCGACGTGGCAGGAGGAGTCGACGCCATCGGAGCCAGCAGCGGCGTGGAGAGATTGACGCGAGTCGACAGCGTGGCGGGGGCGAAAACGGCGGATTCCGTTGTGAGCGGTTCTCGCTAGCAGAGCTTCGCCTCCCTCGAATGGATACTGTGTACTGAACGGTGGGGAGCCCAACTCAGTTTGTTAATCCGGAAGGTCTTTTTGCCCAATCATATCATCCCAGTCGATATTCAACTTTCAATATCAGCCAATGAAAGACGAGATAAATCATTTTCCGGTGAGACATGCGCTGTGCGACGATCGCAAATCGCATGCTGAACCCCAACAAGAGAGGGTATCCATCAATACTAACCTAAGCTAATGGATGGTATCCACCCAAACCGATCCGAAATCATGCTAATTTCTCAATGCCCCAAAAGATCGCGCTGGTAAAAGACGGACTGTTGCGTGTCGCAATGGGACACGCCGTCAGCATTCCCGCGACTAAATGATGCGTCTGCCCGCCGTCGGCGCGGACCAATCGCGGATCCGTCTCGTCTCGTCCTCGGCATCGTTCGCGCTGTGCTGGCGGCGCGTCCGCCGTCGTCCCTCCTGATGCGTCCCCTGGGTCACCATGCTGACCATGCGGGACATGTGCATGGCCCCGGCCTGGTACGCGGTCGTCGTGGTCTTGGCAGCAGGGATCGTCTGGCTGATCGGCGACGACGGCAAACCACTGATGGCGGGTGCGACGCGGCGGCTCCGCTTTCCTGGATGCATTTTGGCATAGAGTTTCTGGATCGATGCGGTCTCCGCAAGTACATCTTGCTGCAGTTGATGGAAACTCGTGATACGTTCAAGTTTGGCTTCGGTGTTATCCGTGGGGATATCGTCCGGCGCTTGTATGTGGATGTCGCCCGTGCTCGTGACAATATAAGTTGGGCGACACCATTCCTCCAGTTTCTTTTCTTGGAGAAAACGTTCGAGCACGTCGTGGCGGTCGTTGGCGGGAATGAGGTCTGTGATCAAGCGGATATACTCGTGCACTTGCATCAGTACCTTGGCCGCTTTCCGCCGGCGTGTGAGCCATAGACGAACGTAGATCGCCCACACCACGTTGAAGATTGTAAATGCCGCGAGCGAGTACCCGAGCAACGCGCTTTCGCTGTAGTGTTCACCGATAATGTGGCGCTGGAGAAGCGGGAAGAGCGCGTTCTCAATCGTCACTAGTGACGTGACCATGAAGCACACAAAAACGTAGCGGTCGAGCATCGTAAAGTATGAAATCTGAGGGATCAACGACGCGACTTGGTTCTTGAATGTCACGGCTGTGAGTACCATGGCCGTGACGTTCTGGAGTCGAGACCCCGTGTCCATGAGCACGAGGCCTCCGTCACTTCCGTTTTCCGGCGACCACGACACGAAGAAGCAGAGGTACGTGATGACTGCAGCGATGAGCGCAACGTTCATGAGGTAGTAGTAGCTCCGCCGCTCGAGCACCATTTCAAACGCAATGGTCTTGCGCGGTCCGGTCTCTTTCATCTCACCGACAAAGATCTTGTTGTGGTAGGCGACGTCAAAGACATTGCCGAGCTGAAAGTCTTCGATCGAAAAGCTCCCTGGCTCGACAGGCGTTGGCACCAACTGCAGTGCACCGTCAGGCATGCCGCTACTGCCGGTCGAGAACTCGAAAATGAGCTTTTGCTGGTCGAACGGGAAGCTGTGGAGCGTCATTTCTTCGGTAAACGACGCAATCACGCGGCGACTAAACTGCAAATGATAGACGTTCTCAATATGCGGGTGGTCGATTGCTTGGATCCCCGGTAGTGTGAGGTCCCGAAAGTGCACTTGACCGGCGGGAGTGACGCTCGATGCCAAGGCACGTTCGTCCTTCATCTCGTTCACATTGTTGAACTCAAACTGGTTCACGTCAATCTCCAAGAGGTCGAGAAACTCGAGGAGCACAGTGTCTTCCCGCACGGCCGTGATCGCCGGAAGTGTGACTTGCCACGTGACATCGGCGTCGTACGTCTGCGCGATCGTATCGATGGCCGTGACCGCGTTGACTTCAATGCGCGCTTCGAGCGACGCAAAGCACACAAACAACTTGGCAATCAAGTGACGACGCATGGGCGCTTGGATGCCAACGTCCGGTGGCGCAACGTCGCGGATGAACCAGTGGTGCTCATCGTCGCCCCACGTCCCGCGCATCATTTTCCACCCAAAGAGATGCGGGAGATCATCTGAGACCTCGGACGGTTCTTCGAGGATGGCATCACTTTGGTGCGCTGACGCTTCGACTTTACGTGCGAGCGTACTGATTTCGCGCGCGTGCTCGTCGACTTGGTCGTGCTTGAGGTCGGTCTTGCGCCACGCGAGACACGAGACCTTGGTGTAGTCATCAGAGACCTTCTCAATCTTCCAGAGCCCACCATAAGGCCACGTGAGGCACAGAAACTGCGCGTGGTCGAGCGCCCCGGGCGGCAGCGGCGTTGCGAACGCGAGTTTCATGTGGTAGAGCACGTGGTCCGTGTCAATGTCGATCGCCGCGTGCTCGAGCGTGAGCGTGTGCGACCGCACGAGACTCATCCATTCATACGCGGCATCGCGGGCGGTGGATGCTGCTGCCTGATTCGACGATGGTCGCGGCGTGTGCAGCGGCGCGTACGTTGCCATTGTGAATCAGTGTGACTGCCTGTCGCGGAGCTCGCGCGGCAGGAACCACTCTCCCCATGATGAGACCGTCTCTCTTGTGAAGATGTCTGATGAGTCCAACTTGCATTTCCACCAATAAGAATTGAAATAGAACATTTGCAACCAATAAAAATGGAGTATCATGCTAGGCTACCCTAATTCCATTGTGCTTCGGCGTCTCAAGTAGCACGTCGCATCCGTTGGGTCCGTGCTTCAGCGGGGCAACGATGACGACCAATCACGACCTCCGATGGCCTCATTCCCACCGCGATCGTCCACCGCATCGTTCGCACTGCGCTGCCAGCGCATGCGCCGCCTCGTGTCCCGAAACGTCCCTTGTCCATTCATCACCACTGTCGCCATGCGGGACATGCGCATGGCCCCGGCCTGGTACGCTTTTGTCGTTGTTCTCGCTGCTGGGATCGTGCGACTTCCTGGAGACGACAGCGCGCGGCCAGCGAGTGGCGCGATCCGGCGACTTGGCTTCTTTCCAGGGCGCAACTCGCTGTAGAGTTTCTGGATCAAAGGGATCTCAGCTATCACGTCTTGCTGGAGCTGCTCAAAACTCGAAAGCCGCTTGTGCGTCGCGGCGGCGTTCGTCACCGGAACGTCGTCGGGAACTTGAATGTGGATATCCCCACAGCGTGTGACAATGTACGACGGACGACACCATGGCGCCAGGTTCTTCTTGTGGAGAAAGCGCTCGAGCACGGCCTGGCGGTCCTTGGCTGGGATCAGATCCGTGATTAGGCGGATGTACTCGCGCACTTGCATCAGTACCCTGGCTGCTTGTCGCCGACGCGTGAGCCACCGATGTACGTAGATCGCCCATGCAACGTTAAAGATCGTAAACGCCACAAGCGAGTACCCCAGCAGCCCGCCTTCGCCAAAGCGCTCACCAATAACGTAGCGTTCCAGGAGCGGGAAGAGTGCGTTCTCGATCGTCACGAGAGATGTGACCATAAAGCACACAAAGACGTAGCGGTCGAGCATCGTAAAGTACGAAATCTGCGGAATCAATGACGAGACTTGGTTCTTGAACATCACAGCTGTCAGCACCATTGCCGTGACGTTCTGGAGTCGGGACCCCATATCCATGAGCTGAAGGTCTCCGTTACTTCCGTTCTCTGGTGACCACGACACAAAGAAACAGAGATACGTAATCACGGCGGCGATCAGTGCGACGTTCATGAGGTAGTAGTAGCTCCGCCGCTCCAGCACGAGTTCAAACGCGACTGCCTTGCGAGGTCCCGATGTCGTCAGTTTTCCCACAAAGATCTTGTTGTAGTACGCCACGTCAAACACATTGGCGAGCTGGTAGTCGTCAATCGAAAAGCTCCCTGGATCCACTGCTGCAGGAATGAGCTCGAGGTCGTCATCTGGCATGCCGCTCGCACCCGTCGACAGCTCGAAAACGAGCTTTTGCTGGTCAAATGGGAAGCTATGAAGCGTCATTTCGTCCGTAAACGTCGCAACAATGCGACGACTAAACTGCAAGTGGTAGACGCTTTCAACGTGCACTTGATCGACCGACGACTGCGTAGTTCCTGGCATCGTGAGATCCAGAAACTCGACTTGACCGGCCGGCGTGACGCTCGACGCCAATGGGCGCTCGTCCTTCATGTCGTTGACGTTGGCAAATTCGAATTGGTCTACGTCAATATCCAAGAGGTCAAGAAACTCGAGCAGTACCGTGTCTTGACGCAGCGTCGTAATGGCCGGGAGCGTGACTTGCCACGTCACGTCGGCGTCGTACGTCTGCGCAATCGTGTCAATGGCCGTGATTGCGTTGACTTCAATGCGGGCTTCGAGCGGCGCAAAGTCTACAAAGAGCGTGGCAGTCAATGGTTTGTGGGGCTCGACGTCCGTGTCATGGAGAAACCAGTGGGAGTCGTCGTGGCCCCACGACCCGCGCATCATTTGCCACGCAAAGAGATGTGCGAGCATGTTGGTCTCACTTTCCACTGGTTCGTCTGAAGGGGGTTCACCCAATGGCTCCAGATCTTCAATCTTGGCTGTCAGTGCGTGGACATCGCGCGCATAGTCGTGCATGTCGTCGCGCGTGAGGTCGGTCTTGCGCCACGCGAGACAAGAGACCTTGGTGTTGTCATTGGAGACCTTCTCGATCTTCCAGAGCCCGCCGTAGGGCCATGAGAGGCATAGAAACGATGCGATGTCGACCACTTGTGGTGGTAGCGGTGTTTCAAACTCAATCTCCATGTGGTAGAGCACGTGGTCCGTGTCAATGTCGATCGCCGCGTGTTCGAGCGTGAGCGAATGCGAGCGCACGCGACTGATCCATTCGCTTGCGGCGTCGCGTGCGCTGGTCGCCGCATCAGGACGCGGCAAAGACCGAGGCGTGTGGAGCGCCGTGTACGCGTCCATCGTGCAAAATCGATTCTGGCTGAGACCTTCGGAGCCGCCAGGATGCATTCCCCATCCTGAGCTTCATTCTCTCCTCTTCGTTTTCAGTGAAGACAGCGTGGCGTAAACGAAGTTCCATTCCTTTTCATCGAATAGAAAGGTGTTAATCTTGGTTTTCAACCAATCGTCGAGATCGATAGTGAACCCATTTTTCTGTTGTATTAGTTCACAGCGATTGCGAGCACCGACGCAATGGCAGCGGACGCCACGGCTACGAGACTGCTTGATGGACCGTCGGCCGAGTTCTGCTTCAATGGCGATCGCGTAGAGTTCGCTGCGGCAGCTGCAGCAACATCCGGCCTCACGACGCCGGGCACGCGTTCGGGTACGGGCTTCATGACGCACGACGCTCCTGCAGGAAGGACCTCGGTCGCCACGGGGGTGGCCGATCGATTGAAGTCGAGGCGCGAGGCCGCGAACACGGGGGTCTTGGTCGCCACACACAGCATCCGGTTCTTGATACTGTACTTGTCCAGCTTCAAAGTGACGTTGGTGAGCTTGTCGGCAAACACTGTCACGTCGTGGTCGTTGTCACTCAAGGAAATCTCGAGCTGCTCAGGCATGTTGAAGCCGGCGACCTCGACTTGGATCATGCCGTACGCTTCAAGGTCGGTGGAGATCGTCGCTGTCGAATCGACGACAAAGAGCTTGGAGCTGGACGAGGCACTGAGAGAGCCGCGGTCATACTTACTCTCTGCACTCACATTGGCGGATGCGTAGACGACATTCTCGGACAGCACGCTAGTGCCCGTGCCCGAGAGCTCGTACTCCTTGACCACTTGCTTTTGGTACAGTTGAATCTCGATCAAGAGGGCTGCCGTCGGAGTGAGGTCAAAGGAAAACACGGTGTTGATACTGATGGTCGCTGAATCAAAACTCAATTGCTGGACCTCAACGTTGGCAGCGGCGCGAAACGTGGTGCCCCAGACCTTGATAACGCCGAACGTCGTGTTGTCGGCGCTTGCATTGGGCGCGTACGAGACAAACACATTGGCAGGTGTGTCGACGATGAAATTGATGGTCGGGTACTTCCCATCCGTCGAAATGGGATACTCGCTCTTGTAAGCGAGCTCCGGAAGGGGGCGCACGTTCGCCGGCGCATCGTCCACCAATGCCGCAGGGACCGAAAAGCCTGGGAGGAGATAGGGCCCTGCGTCGGTAAGGGCGGAGCAGAGCACGAGGACGGCGACGGCGACACCAAAGGGGCCAGTCATGTGGTCGAGGTCTCGGGGGATTTGGAGTATGGGACTGACTGGAGACTGGACCTAATGCCAGCGATATCATATGCGTGGACTGCGGGTCCCTTGAACAGATTGTTGCCGATCCACAGATTACTCACGGTCGAGACAACCAGCTGGCCTCTTCGGCGGCAGAGTTCGTCCCCATTGGACCCGTTTGATGCAGCGGGATATCTCTCTCGCCTGGCAGCCACGTCAAACCAATATGAGGGACTTTTGACAAAAGTGAGTTTTTTTGGAACTGCCTGCCAGAAGTGGACCAGGAGTGACAAAAGTGGTGGCTTTCAGGAACACAAAACCCATGAGCGCTTTGAGAGCGGAGCCCCACCGAAGCGCAGCGAAGGTCGGGGGCGCGGCGCGTAGCGCGGAATACATAGGCCCCCGGGGAGGGTCTATCAATTTGGGAGCCACCGCAGCGAAGCGGAGGTCGGCGATTAGGGAGCGCTCTAGCGCAGCGCAGCGGAGCGGGCGAGGCGGCCACGAGACTGCTTGACGCTCGATGGCGTCGGACGAGTTGTGCATCGATGGCGCTCGCGCGGAGTGCACCGCCACGGCAGCCTTCGGTTTCATGAAGGCGGGAGCGCGCTCCGGCAGAGGCTTTTTTACGCACGGCGCTCGTGTAGGAAAGATCTCGAGAGATGGATTGTCGTCGCGGCGCGAGGTCGCGGGCACTGAGGTCTTGGACGCAACACCGAGCGTCCGATTCTGGATGCTGTACTCGTCCAGCTCGAGTGTGACATTGCTGAGCTTGTCGATAAGCACCAAGACGTCGTGGTTGCGGCAAATCAAGTAAATGTCCAATCGCGGTGCCACGACGTGATGGTCACGCTCTCGTGACCTTGGGCTACTCGAAGATTGGTACCCACACGGCATTGAAGAATGCCAAGGCGTTGGAAAGACAATCGACAGTGTGCGAGCCGCTCGTCGTTGTCAGCGAGTAGGAAACTACCGTGGGACGATTCGGAGACCAAGACTGAGTAGTCGCTGACAAGATTTCTACAGGCCACGAGGATTCTGCGTCAGCACTGCGATCGTAGTGGCATCGGGAAGGGGATCATTCAAAATCGACGGTGATTGATGTGATTGACGTGGACGCTTGGTTCTCTATGGATGCGTCGTGTCCCAGACCCCAGTCTCCGGCGACGTCAGCTCCCTTCATTCTCTCTCTCTTCTCCCACGTCCCAAGAACGTCTCGAGCCGTGGGTCGCGCTTGGCCCCCGTGCTGATGCTCAAAGGAGACGTTTTGTGTCGCACACCGTTCTTTCTCGAAACTTCGCATGGGATGCCGTTGGCAACTCGGACGCCCCTCGTGGTCATGCCGTTTACCGACATTGCCCGCCGAGTGAGAGCGGGTGACTCGATTCCGCACATTGTGGAGTCGTTCGCGTCCATCCGTTGTGCCATGGTGATCATCGCGCTCGCACTGCGCGTGGAACCGCGCGTGCGGATGCTGCTCCGAGGGAAATGATGGGACACTGTGGACAAGTATGCGAGATCCGAAAACCTCGATGTTGCCGAGAGCTACCGGGCGCAACTTTCGAATGCGTCAAGGAGCCCCGGATGCAGGGAATCCTGATCGATCGCCTCATTCACACGAGAGGTGATCACGAGCCGCAACTCGCCACGATGGTTGCGCTCATGCACGACTCGTCGAATCCCGTGGGAACTGGAGCTCGAGCTCAGTACCTTCACCTCGATGCAGAATCTCTTTTCAGCGGTTCAAATGGCTGGTTCTTGCGTTCACTCGCTTGCGCTGACGATCAGTGAGAAGTGTGATAGCAAGTTGCTTGCAATCGTGCTATGGGCATCTCGGTCGGCGTGTCCGGCGCTTCGGCAGCTTGAGATTGACTGCTCCAAGGTGCTACTGCCCGAGCATGTTGAAGAGTTTGAGAAAGCGCGCGCATGGGCAGTGCGAAGCCACGTTGGTCAAGCCTGTCTACCAGCTGGATACTGGAGCTCCTGTTGATGTCTTTACTGGAACCGTTGTGCCGGTCTTTCGAGGTAGTCAGCCCGATCGCTGGTACGTCGTGCTCCCGGACCATCGGCTCTGCTGGGCTACGGCAGGTGCGCTCAGGATTAAAGACATCATGGCACCACGGATCAGCATGGCTTTACTCCACGTCGTTCGGCTTCGATTGCCTAAAGTCGATGCAGTTGCATCTCGACTCGTCGCGTGCATTGTTGCGTGTCTCCCGTCGTCGCTTCACGCCCTCATGCTTTGAATCTGCACAGTGGAAGAGAAGTGTGCTCCGCAGTCGCGCTCGAGCACTAGAGTCGGCTGGTCGCTCGGAAAACCTGACGGAGTCGCATCGATCCTCGCCGCTTCGCCGCACCTCGTCAAACTCGAGCTTCGTCTTCCGTGCTCCATCCGTGTGGACGACTTACTGGCTGCGTATGAAGACAGTCGATATCGCGTATGCGTGTTGGCAGCGGAGAATATTGTGGGAGTCCTACCACTACTCAAGGCACTCGCGAAGTCGGAGACCCGCGCGTATCAGACAATTGAAGAGCTGTCGCTCTCAGATCCGCAAGACTATGGCTTGGATCGAGAATTTATCAACGCGGTCAGTGCGATCTTGCGCGTGAATTCACGTCTAGCGTATCTCAAGCTCGCTGATTACGGCAAGTGCAAAGAGTGCTTTGACGGCGTCCCGCGTGCGCCGCTGGTGACGTCAGTGCCACTACGAGCGGCCGTAAAGAACCACGTGATCCCAGATAGAGTGTCGGCTTTTGAAGACCCGTTTCTTCGAGCGCACATTGCAGCATTTGCCGACCCGCCTCGATACTGCCGCGTCGAATTTGCTTTAACAGCGGCGATCGGTCATTGGTTCCGTTACTTTCTTGCGCCTCGTCTCAGTTACTATCAAGTCCGGAAAGTTGATTGATTGATGCCTGACTCTCACGACCTTGAGTCGTCCACTATTCATTCTCTCATTTCTCACCAACTGAACAAGAAGAGATCATGGACGCGTTCGACTTTCTCGCGCCGTGGATCGACCGCTTGGAGCCCGCGCTCATGCTCAATTGAGACGAATCGCATCCCAAGCCGTTCTTCCACAACGACTCGAACGGGTTGGCTTTGGCAACTCGAACGCCGCTCGTGCTCATGCCGTTTACCGACATTCCACGTAGTGTTCAAGCGCGTGAATCGATCGCGTTCATTACAAAGACATTTTCGTCGGTTCGTTGTGCCATGGAGATCATCGCGCTTGCACTACGTGTAGAGCCGCGCGTGCGAACGTTGCTCCGAGGGAAACTGGGGGACACCCTCAAGCCGATCTACGAAGCGGTCTACGGCCTGTGCATCAGCGCCAATGGGTATGTCGTGTCGAGACCCACACGTTTTCGCCCTACAAGAGTGACTTTGGAGCTCGTGGACGCAACGTTTGACTGGCTCAAAGAGCTCCGGATGCTATGCTTCCCGATCGATCGTATCACCCACACGAGAAATAGTGTTGACGATCCTCCACTCCAACTTGCCAAGACAGTTGAGTTCATGCATACAACAGAGAACCTGTGGCACTCGAGGTTAAGCTCGATGGCTTCGACCCGATGCAGGACGTCTTTGCAGCGCTCCACGTTGGCAGCTCCTGCATCCACACGCTCGCACTGACCATCACGGAAGGGAGTATCGGGACGCTGCTGGCAAACGCGCTCGTGGCGTCACGCGCTGCGTGTCCAGTCCTCCGACAGCTCGAAGTTGACGTTACTTTTCCCAATTCGTTGATGCACAAGGATGTCGAGGCGTTGGAAGAAACGCTGGCCCGAGCGTTGCGCGGGCGCCAACTTCAAGCCACGTTGCTCGAGCGTGTCAAAGGCTTGAAACCTGGAACTGTCGTGCCGGTGTTGCCATGCAAAGATCCCAATGCTTGGTTTATCGTGCTCCCCAACCATCGCCTTCACTTGGCCAAGGTAGCGAGCGGCACTCTCGATTCATGAAGGCGGCGCGCCGCAAATCGATACGAGTGTGCTGAAGATCGTTCGGCTTCGGCTAACCACCATCAAGGAGCTGGCCGACCGCCTCGTTGCGTGTGTTCTCGCGTGTCTGCCACCGTCGCTCTCGGCGCTCGCACTCGAAGTCCCGACCATGCGCGACAAGTTTTATACGCCCCCTCGGTACCTCGACGAGCGGTATAGTTTGTCGCTCAATGGAGATGCAGTCGCATCGATCCTCGCAGCAGCGACGGCCGTTGTCAAGCTGGAACTGGGTATTCCAATATTCATGCTACTCGACGATTTGGTGGTCGCGTATGAAGAAGGTCGCTGTCGCGCGCGCGCACTGGCGGTCGTAACTCCATGGGGAAGTTTAGCGCTTCTTGAGGCACTCGCAAACCGCTCGACCCGTGCGTGTGAGGCGATTGAAGAGCTCTCGGTCAGGTGTCCGTGTGATACATGTGGAGAGTTTATCAACGCAGTGGAAGCAGTCTTGCGAGTGAATACGCGCCTCAAGTATCTCAAACTCATTGGCGGCGAAGTGGCCAAAGAGCGGTTGCAGAACGTTGCGCGTGCGCCACTTGTGACGACCACTCCACTTCAAGCGGCGTTTGCAAACTGCGTGATTCCAGAGGCACTGTCGGCTCTTCAAGACCCGTATCTAGTGGCCCACATAGCGACGTTTGCCAACCCTTCACAGTACTGCCGCATCGAGTTTGGTGCGATCAAGCGGTTTTGATACGATAACAAATCGAGACCTCCGTACCATCCATGAGTATGTGCCTCGTCGCAGCCACCACTGTCAAATCTGACGGCTGAAACCCATCAAGCAGTTGATTGGTTGATCAAGAAGTACGACCTCTCCGGCACGAGCACTAGCATGCTGTCCGAGAATGTGGTTTACGCGTCCGCGAACGCGAGTGCGGAGAGTGACGGTGAAGGCCGCCGCGGCTCTCTCAAAGTCGCCCAAATCCAAGCTATTTGTTGTCGATCCGACCGCGACCATCTCCATTGACTCTAAAGTGTTCGTCCTGATCCAAGTCGCGGTCGCCGGCTTCAACGGCCCGATGTCGCGCAGAAGCGATTAAAGGCCGTTATGACCCGACGCTCTCCGCATCCTTTGCAGACGATGGTCTGGCACGAACTTCAGTCTGTGCGCGCGTTCATTTCGCGTGTGCGTACCACGAGACGCGAGAAATGCGTGTCGCCGAGCACAAAATTCTTGACCTCTCAAGCACCGTTCGCCGGTGTCTCCTCGATCGCATTGTGGGATAAGCGCATTTGAACGGGACGTCCAGCTGGAAAGTCTGGGAAGCCCACCTGACATATTTTCAACCAATGCAAAGGGTTAAACCAATGTGGCCCTATTAGGCCACCCTAGTTCCACTCCTCGCTTCGCTTCATGACCTCCGCACGACAGAATCTCGGCGTCTCGGCAAACGCTGCAATGTGCGTCCGCACAGCTCGATCCACGAGGTGAAGCAGCACCCGTCTGCGACCATGCCCGCGCGCACATGCGTCTCGAGCGCCATCCGCTTGACCGTCTTGAGACGTTCTTCAGCTTCCTCGGGATCATTTCCAGTGATTTTGAGGTACGCAAGTCGCGGATTCACACAGTCAATACTTCTTCGACTGCGTCCATAAACGTGGCAAACGCTTCGGAATGGTCCGGATACTCGAGCGAAAGCTCTTCAATGACTTTGAACGCACGGGTCGTGGAATCTACGAGCGCATGGAGGATCTTGAGACTCCGGGGCGTTCCCAATCACCAAGGCCGAGCACGACAGCGGCCGTCTTCATACGCCAATAGCACATCGTCGAGCGGCATGGTTGGTGGAATACGAAGCTCGAGCTTGACCAAGTGTGGCGCTGCGTCAAAGATCGCCGCAACAGCATCGCCCTCGAACAGCGCACCGTCTGGTACATCGGGTGGACCATCGATGTCTTGGTTTTCCGTCGTGCGTATCTCGAGCGCGAAAGCTTGAATGGACGTTGGCAGACACGTGACAATCAACGCGACCTACCTGCGCTCGCATCCGTGATTCGTGTTCAAACGAAGGCGAACCACATCGAGCCGGGTTGCAACGCCTTGTGGGGCATCGCACCCGTCAATTGTGAGCTGGTCTGGTGCGGCCATACGGAGTAGATTCCGCCGTAACACGACAAAAAACAGGTCAGAGCGACGGCATGGAAACACAGGCATTTTCGTTCCAGCTGGCACCGATTCGATCACTTCGCACAATGTGGCTTGGAGTTGGCGACCGCGCTAGTGCCAGTGACTCTTCGAGCGCCTTGATCTCGATCAGTACCAGCGGTCTGGCCCAATACATCTCCAGGCGACGCAACGTCGGGAATTGAAAATGAGAGACAGCGAGCACGCGAGCCAACAGCCCGTCGTGACACCAGTCCAACGCCGCGATTGCAAGCGACTGAATCCTGCACCAACTTGAAGGGCTCGAAATAAGTTCTGTATCGCCTAGTTGTCACGCACCACTACCTCAACGGCTAACGGGTTCTCTGTGTCGCGCACCAGTTCGACCGTCTTGACGAGATTCTGAATGTACGCGAGCTCGTCCGTCATAATGTGATCAATCTGGATGCCGGTCTTTGGGAGTTGTTGAATCCAGTCAAACGGTACAACGGCAAGCAGCAGTGACACACGGCCTGGCCGGAACGGAGTCTCCATCGATGTGACGCGACCGTCTGCTTCGACGTGAAACCCGTACATCACTTCGTAAATCTTCTGTAGCGCAGAGGCGTACACTTCGGTTTGGCGGTCGTACGCGAACACATGGGCCGTGATCGTGACGGGAATGCGATAACCGGCAAGGCGTCCCGTGCGATCGAGCGCCTGGAATCGGTGCTTGGCTGCCCGCAGTTCACGCTCGATGTCCGGGCTTGCACGGCTCGTAAAGAAGGCTTTAACGACCGACGGAGACAGCTTGAAGTCTTCAACAAATGCAACTTCGAAGTCGGCACCATCGTCTTCCCAGCCTCCAACGTCGTCCAGTTTGGCACCCGACGCATCTCGAAGCAGGGTCCACACACGTGGTTCGACGAGGATCGCGAGCGCAACGACTTCCATGGCACACTGGACGACCGCAAACGTGTTCTCTAACGGTGCCTTGATTCCAATGTTGACAAACGGCATCAACAAGATCGTGCGACTCGGACGCAACGCCAACTCGTCCAACGTCCCGAGGAAGAACCTCGTCTCGCTTCAGCATGAGCGCAGGCGCCAAGCGGTCGATCCACGGAACCAGAAACGCAAATTCGTCCATAGCAGAGCTCTTGGTTGTGGGGTTCGAAATTCGGGAGTGGAGAGGGCATTGAGAAGCAACAGCCAAATGATGGGTCGTAGAGAGTCGAATACGGGTGTTTAGATACGAAACATCAATCAACCGTGAGATGATGGGTCGAGATTGACAGTTATCCAGGTCTTCATATGCGTAGTTCGTCCACGTGACATGGCAACCCCAATGCCCACGCCTGAGATAGGTGTGCGATAGAGGCATCCAGAGAACTTGGTACACGAAGTTGACACGGCATAATCGCGGGGCCTGCACAAACGCAGCAATCTGCGACGGCCCGTTTGCGGATCATAACAGTACGACGGCATGGTACACGCACAAAACTCGAGCGTCAATACTTGGAGCTGGCTCGGCAAACACGCGACAACAAGTGCGACCAATCGCCTCGCGTACTGAACGTACGTCTTCAAGCGCAGGCGTACGACTTCCAGTCGGCTCGAGACAACACCTTGGAGTGCATCACGTTCGGCAATGTCGAGTATCTCCGTCTTGGTCTCCACTAGGCGATATCCTGGTAGCACAACAACCGCTTGAGCCATTGGATGGAAACCCAGGCAATTTCGTGCCCGCTGGCAGCAACTTGAGAATGGGGACGACCGCGCATCGCGAGCGCGAGCGTCTCTTCAAATCTCTTGAGTTGCTTGGACATTAGTGGGGTGGGGCAGTCAATCTCGAGGCGACGTAACGCGGGACACGCAAATCGAAAAGGCGAGGGCACGCGCGCCAACAAGGAGACATCACACTTTTCGCTGATGGTGATTGCGAGCGACTTGATCGACGCACCGCCCCGGAGCGCTTCAAACAGACGACCCGAGTCGTGCAGTACCTTCAGTGACTTTGCAAATACTTCGTCTCTCCATCGCTCACGACTCGGCCAATCGGTATTCGGGCGTTTCCGAGATGTTGAACCCAGTCAAGCGGCACGGCTGCAAGCGGGACTGACACACACATGGCTAGAACGCTGGAGCGTGCTACCGAAACAAGACCACCTACATCTTCTTGAGCGCGTCGACATATGCGGACGTTTGAGAGTTGTGCGCAACCATTTGGACCGCGATTGTGAGCGGAATGCGATAGTTCGCGAGGCGTCTTGTGATCGAGTCCCTTCAGCTGCTGCTT
>JAADWR010000158.1:0-15062 GCA_023336345.1 Pythium inflatum | reverse complement strand
GCACCGCATGTTTCACTTCAACACTTGTAAGCACTTGATTCAGCAATGTCCGCTGCTCTTCCAGTTGCTGGATTTGGCTTTGCAGGTCGGTGTTTGCGGTGCGCAGTGCCTCCAGACTCTTGAGTTCTTTTTCTAGCAACTGGGACAACTACAACACCAGCCATTGACAGTGAGTATTCGAGTTTTGTTTCTTCCTCATCATCATATTACCTTTTGGTTCTTGGTGAGCAGCTCTGCGATCTTCAGTTCCTTTTCCTTCCGCTCGGCGAGATTGTACCCATTCACGATCTCTTGGTCTAGTCGCTGGAATGCAGCGCGCAGCTCTTCACGTTCTTCACGCGTGTGCGCCAACTCGCGTTGAGTCTGTTCGAGCTCCTCTTGTAGCCCTCGCCGCTCATCCTGCAGCTCAAGCAGCATGGGCACGGCGCCACTACGAGGCTACATTAGCACAGTTCGTACCGCATACTTTGCGTAGCTCGACCGCAATGCCTCTGCGGCATCGGCGCGCTGGTTGCCACCATCCTTCCTGCTCAATCGTGTTGAAGTGGGTCTTCGAGTCTTTTTCGACGCTGTCGTTCTGTCGAAAATATGACATTTTCGACGTTAAGAATGAGTTTTATCCAATCAACTGCCGCTTGCCTTGACCTTGAAGTCCCAGTGGTCTCTCCGTGAACAAAGAAGAGCTCACTCGTCGATCTCTGTATGCTGCGCTGGAGCTCGTCGTCTTCGGTTCGATGGGTCTGAGGGTTCGCACCAAACTCATCCCTGTCACCGCCGAGGCCACTGTGTTCGGCATCCAACAGGTCCAGCGTACAGCACGTCGCCATGATCTCTCGATTATCAACGACGCTCTTCTGGACCGGCGGCTAACTATTCTTGTCGACCGCGGCAACAACAATTTTGCCCCGAAAGAATAGAGGACGAAAACCATGTACCGCTCACTCGTCGATGCATCGCCAGTTGAACTCGCATTTGAGTTTGATCCGCTGCGTCCGCTCCACGCGCACGATGGCTCGACGCTCGCATGGCCCGAGTATCCCTACAAGCAAGTCGTGATTGACAAGTTGTGCAACAAGTACACAAAGCCCACGCTTACACAAGAAGCAGCCGCTGGAGCGTTGCTCATCGGAAGAGGCGATTTTAGTCGCGCAGTGTTTGAGGTCGACCAGCACTTCGACCTCGACCATGCATCGGAGAACGATGAAAGCAGCAATAGGGGATGGCACGTGCTCGAAGTGCGCTTTCAAACGGAACGGAACGCCTTTCGTGCCGCGAAGAAAGCGTTTATCAAGAGCGAGCGCCTTAAAGTCGCCGTGAAACTGGACGGCATTGCGCAGCGTCAGAAGGAAGAGGACGAGCGCGTAGCATACGACGCATGGCGCGCGCGACAGATTATCAAGCGATACGACAACGGCGCAAAGTACGAAGGTGAAGGCGTCAACGACCATGGCGTCCTTACGCCCCACGGCCACGGGACGCTGTGGGTGCCGCTCAAAGAACAGCCATTCACAGGAGGAGAAATGGGCGACATCAAGCGCGTCCCTCGTTACGTTGGAGAGTGGATGAACGGCAAGATGCACGGTCGTGGGACTTATTACTGGCGCAATGGTGACTCGTGGGAAGGCAACTTTTGTCGCGACGAGCTCCATGGCGAAGGGATGTTCACAATCGGCCACGGCGAGTCATACGAAAACGACACTACTGACACGAGCCGCCATGACGTGCCAAAAGAACAGCGCGTCCGGTACTACGACGCAAGCCAACACGTTTGCTGGGGCGAAGACCTCGTGCGGGGATGTCGTCTACGCGTGTTTGAGAACCGGCAGTACGGCGTGCCACTGGCGGCCGTGGTGCATCGCGAGAACGTTGATCTCGAGCTCGAAACCGAGTGGGTCATCATTTCGTATGATGAGAATAAGGATCTCTATCGCGTACGGAAATGTGACACCGAGCAGACCAAGTGGCTCTCGCTGGCCAACACCAACTTTCGTATCGTTCCTTCACAGCCAATTGCGCGCTTTGAACCAGGGGAGTGAGATAGAGTCAAACGACCAGAGCGCTCTTAGATATAACGACGAGGATGACACTACGGGATGACAAACTACAGACAACGACACTATCACTCGCGTCGGCTAAACTAGAACGTCACGACTGCTCGCTAATGACAGTAGGTTGGTCGTTTCTTTTTCGACGGGTCTTTGGCGTTGGCAACTGCTTCAGCAAGCTGCTGGGCAGAAAAGATGTTGAAATCGATCGTCCCGGGCTTGGACGCAGCGGGTGTCGGCGCCGGCCGTACCGTTGGACTTGGGGAGACAGCCGGTGCTTTTGCGGCAGGGGCCGGGGTCGGCGGTGTCACGGTGGTGGGCGGTGGAGTGGGTACAGGAGCCTTGGTAGGCGTAGCTGCTGGAGCTGGTGCTGGCGCTGGCGCAGGAGTCGGTGCAGGTGCAGGTGGCTTGGCTGGTGTCGCGGCCGGCGCTGGAGAAGGAGCAAGAGTGGGAGCCTGCGTGATCGTGAGCATGGGCGGCGTGGTTGGTGCTGGCGTTGCTGCGCTTGGCTTGACTTCGACCTCAAAGCACGATGAGTACGCCGCGCCAAAGTATCCTGCGGCCTTGGCCTTGTCAACGTATGCGTTCGGGTCGTCCAAATAAAACTTCCAGTACCACACAAAATGGTAAATACCAGGCGCAGTGCCCGCCGGGATCACAAAGTCACCGATACACGGCTTACCGTCGCCTGCGCGGCCGGTCGGCTTGCCTTGCGCGTCGACCGATTCGCCACAGTTGCCGTCGTCATAGTTGTGGAGCTTGCCGTCGACAAGCTTGTCTTGAGTAATCTCCTTGGTCGACGTGAGCTTGGAGCCCGACTTGCCCGTCCAGTAGATGCCGTACTTGGTGCCTTGGCCCATCTTGTCCTTTGAGACGTGGCCGTTTTCGAGGTAAGAGATGTAAATGGTCTTGCCGGCTTCCACGACAAGTCGCTTGCGCCAGCCCGAGTACGTGTTCGCGTCCACGGCTTGGCACACTGGCGTCCCGGCCTCGACTTCATTCTTGAGCATTTTATGTGTGAACGCGGGACCAATGTCAGCCGAGCCACGACCAGGAAAGCCGGCGGCATACCCATCGCAAAAGCCGTTGCCCTTGGCGCCACCGTAGATATAGTCGGCGCTCTGGTCATAGAGCTTTGTGCGGCTCGTGTCGAGGCAGTCGATCCACGAGTGGGCGGCGACCTGCGACACCGCAAGCCACGCGCCGATCAGCGCCGCGGACGCGAGTGCCACGGGTGTTGACTTCATTGCCAAGCGTCCAATCTTGAAATCAGCGCAAGACGTAAGAGGTGGAGAGCCTTGTGATTACAAGGAAGGGGGAAGCGCGTGCGCGTGGGCGTGCGCTTGCTAGATTGTTTTCCCGTCGCGAGTTGAGCCTGCGCGCCGTTCTTCGTTGGGTAGTGAAGGTCACGTCGCTTTTCCCATGCACAACGTCAATGCTACAAAGCGCAACGTGTCCACGCATGTCGTCCCGACCTCTTCACTTGCCCTCCTTATGGAACGCTTGTCATCGTGAGTGACCCAGGAGCTCCACGAAGAGCTCCCCACCTGGTGTTCTGGCTCACCTGTCCATCTGGAGCTCGCGGCGCCACGCCTCTGCAGAGCCAATTGACTTGTGCGAGACGACAAAAGCGAAGATCTCACGACCCATCCCCACATTAGGGCATTTCTAAGGGCATTTCTAACGGGGCGTCCCCATCCCTAATAAGCGCCATTAGGGATGAGGACGAGAAGACCACATGGCTGTCCCCATCCCTAAAATCTGCTCGAGCGTCCCTATGGCGACGCGTTTTCGCGACAATGCCCCCCAAATAGACAACTCTCATTGGTTGATCCCTAAGCGTTCACGTATGCTCATTGGCCAGTCCCTAAGCGCCACTCGATGATTCGCGCCATTTTCCGATCGTTCGCGCGATGGCTCAAGGCAAGAAGTGGAGAGAAGAGGACGACAAGGCTCTCGCCCACGCGTGGGTGCGCGCGTCGCAAAACTCAATCAAGGGCGCCGACCAGTGCTCTACCGATTTCTGGGATGCTGTTTTTTCGTTCTTTCAGGCGCTTGGACGGCCAGAGCGGACGCGGAAGGCGGTGCGAAGTCGGTGGGGTATGATCCGCCACGACGTGTCCAAGTTTGTGGACACGTATAGACAGGCCGAACGAAACGCAGGCAGTGGAAGTTCGCCTGATGACGTGCTCGCAACAGCTTGCGTTATTTACAGTGAACGCAACAAGAGTCCCTTTGAGTTCCTGCACGGCTGGCATATTCTCAGGATGTGTCCAAAGTTCTCGGCTCCTGACACCCCAAAGCCAGGAAGCAAGAGAGCGTCAAGCGACTCTGTCGAGCAGCCGCTTGGCCAAAGAAGGCAAAGCAAGCGGAACGTGAGGCCGCATGGCGCCTCCGAGAGGTCCAGCGGCTCGATCGCATCGTCTTGGTGCTCCATAGGTGGGAACGTGTCGAGTTGCTTTTGGCGCCAGCCAGCACCAGCATGGGGACGCAACCGTTCGCTCAGTCGTCTCCATCCCTATGGCGTGGTATCTCAGCCAAAAATAGTGGCCAATCAGAGACTCCAATATTTAGGGATGGGGACACCCCGTTAGAAATGCCCTAACGTTTACAGTGCAGTAAAAACGCTACCAAGTGAGGAAGCGAGGCGTTGCAACGGCGATGCGGTCTACAAACCGACGCCGCTTGTCGCTTTCGACTATTATACGCTCGTCAAGCAGTCGCACACGACCAGAGACGGTAAAATATGCACGTCGAGCAGTCCCATAGGACGGAAGACGATGCCATAGACGTCAAACAGTCCCAAGAGACCGACGACGGTACCATAGAACGTGTACGTCAAGCAGTCGCAAGAGACTGGAAACCATAACACGCACGTCAAGTAGGCGCAAGAGACTGGAGACGATAGAATATGCACGTCAAGCAGTCGCAGCGGACCGAGGACGATAGAATATGCACGTCAAGCGCACGCGCAGGACGATAGCGTAGGTAGGATACGTACGTCAAGCAGTCGCAGCGCACTGGAGACGGTCGTGTGTACACCGGACAACGACCCACGCGACGCCTTCTCTACCTCTCCATTTGTGTGAAAGAGGAGGGCGGAGGACGCCGCCGACAGACTCCCGCGTGGGCCGCTGGCGCCACGAGGCCGTGCGGGCAAGAGACGCAGGTCCTCATCCGCAGTTGAGGGGTCACTGCTCGTCCGCCCATCGGATTCTCGTCGCTTCATTGTTTCGCGCAGTCGAGCGTCCTGTCATCTGCGTACGTGCGCAAGCCATGGTGCTCGCGCGCCCGCAAATTCCCGACTGCGCGATCCCAGGCGTCGGGCGCAGGCGGCGGTGCGGCGGTGGTCAGTGGCGTGCGGGTGTGGGAATGTTGGTGTCTTGGGGGATCATGATGTTCCTAACGCAATGTCGTGTCGGGTATGACTCGAATGGTGTTGGAAAGCTCATACACTGCGGGTGTTGCATCTTGTAGGAGAGGTGTTGATGTGGGACGCGATGTTGCCGAAAAATTTGGAATTCTGGCCGAGAACAGTCGTCGTTACCAGGTGGAATCTCTCTAGTTTAGACCACAATTCCAACATTCTCGGCTCCTCCACGTCGCAGACCAACAACATTCGCCGAGAATGTTGGTGGATTCCTCGATGGCAATGCAAGAGATGGCTTCGCTCTAGCTCTTGCGAGCTTCGAATTCGAGCTCCATGTCGGTGTCGCAGTCTCGTCGTCTCATCCCTCGGGCCTCGGGCGCTGTCTGTCTCTTCATCTGTAGCTGTAGATCCTCCTCATCACCACCGGCAAGGGACATACGGAGTAAACGCTGCATGCGGTAGACAAGAGTGTCGTAAAGACACAGGATGTTACATCCTATGTCATCCTGGATGTAGTGGATGGCGCGTGACCATGAATATAACCTTGGTCGTGGGTCATGTTAATCACAGCCACAGACACAGACAATACATGCTGCGACAGTTATTACAACCCCAGCTTATTCGTATGCCTCATACTCGACCGGATAAAAGTCGACGAGCACGTCTCGCGTGTGGCACGGCGCTGCATACGCGAAAATCGCCCCCGCTGCCGCTGGATCGAGGCATCGCCCCCACGCCCGTCCGCTCTGCTTGGCGGCAAAAAGAAACGACAGTTTGGCGTCGAGCGCCAGCGGCCCCTTGCGCGTCGACAACACTTCTCCGTTGTACGCATTGAACGCCGCTTCGACAGCCTCAACATCCAGCGAACAGTACGCCCATAGATCAATGTAGAACGAATTCGACAGGGTGTGCAGTCGGCGGTTCTCTGCCAGCAGTTGGAGACCGGCCTCGATGGCGGGGACGACAGCGTCCGAACCAGAAGCGGTCTGCAAAGACGCGTCAAGGTGGAGCGCAGTCACACACGCAGCGAGGGGCGAGTTCGCATCGCAAAACGTGTAGAGAAACGGCGCGGCGCGACGCGACGCGATTCCCACGCTCGGTCGGCCACATCTACCGTCAGCTCACTCGCTCTACAGAGCCCAGCGTTGTACCAGCCCACTTGCGTATCGGCGCCTACACGCACTTCACTCCAGCCGTTCGGGCACAGATCGAGCGTGTCGATGCGCCGATAGCACTCGAGCGCGCGCTCGCACCACGCAACTGACCACGAGGACGGACGCGCAATGGTCAATCCGCTCACACGGTCGCCCAAGAGCTCCAACAGCGACGCGGTCGGTGCCATCGACGCCGAGTGCAAGCGGTCAACGATCAAGTGCACGCGCCAATGGCTGGATACGTTATCTTCTGCCCATGCCTCGTCAACGTCGTCGTCGTGGACCCACGCTTCGCCTTTGCCCGGCAGCAGCACGCGCCAGTACCCGTCGATTGGAGCGTTTCGTTGGATGGGGCGAACGCGAATCGGCGACGGCGTGTTGATAACAACGGCGGGGGCCGCATCTTCCGTTGCATCCGGTTGGACGAGTCGAAAGATCGATGCCGACACAAACGCTGGGAGGTTCGTCGCTGGTATGCGGTACAGAACCGCCAAGGGATGCTCGGCCTGGACGATCGCGCGGATGCTGTCGAGGTGCGAGTGGGTAAACACGCTCACACAGAGCTTCATCTCCTGCATGTTTCCGGCGGCGTGGCGACTCCAGAACGCGTACGCGAGCCATCGCCACATGTGCACACGGTTGTGATCGTCGCGGGGCCACGAGTCGTCGTCCACGTTGATACGCCTCAACGTCTGGCTGACAGACGCAGCGGAGACGAGCGACGTCGTTGTGGTCGGAGCGTCCACGAAGCTCATGCGAAGTTTCGTAAAACGAATGGCGCCGAGGCGATACGGCGGCGTTGCGTGCGGCGCAGCGGCGGCGCCGAGCAACGTCGCGACCGTCTCCGCCCATGCGACGTCCTCGCCGCTCATGGAGACCCAGAGCTTGTTGCCGACGACGGGGAGTTCATGAGCGATCGCTGCGCGCACAGTGCGGAGGCACGCGGGCGACATTCTGACCCGTTCCAAAACGAGGCGATCAATAGTCAGGTGAGCCCATAGCGCCTTCGAGGCGTCACCATCGCATACAAGAGACGGAGGCATTAGCTGCTCGAGAAAGCGCGTCGCGACGTCAGCACCGCATCGGAAATGGACTCGTACGGCAAGACGCGGACGAGCGATCTCTTGCGTGAGCTTGGCTTCAAGAGTCTGCCGGAGGCGCCAGTACTCGGTCGAAAACGTGTAGGCGCGCGTGAGGACTCGGTCGACGGCCGTGCCGGTTTGATTGACAGTCACAATAGCTCCCATTGGGCGGGGCGCAGCGCGAAACACGCGGTAAAAGCTTCGCTTGTAAGCACGGTTGAGTCAGAGACCTCTGGCTTCGTGGCGCCACGCGTTCGCGTCCGTGGCCGCAAGAAGCGCCAGTAGATCGAGCGCTTCGCACAGCCGCCCGAACTGGTGCCGCTGATACGGCTGCTGCGCCCACGCAGTGTCGTCGTCGTGGAGATCAAGATAGCGTTCGACGTCGTGCCACGGACGGAGCACTCGTGGCGCGGCCATGTTGGCGTTGTGGGGCGGTTGTGTGGAGAGGAGCATCTGCGACAGGGGTGGTCTCGCGATTGCACCGTTGGAATGATTGATGGCTCTTCTCAGCATTTTCTGAGAATCCCAGATCGAAGCTGAGGACAACCCATCAATCAGTTGTGTCACTGGTTCACTACCATTTTGTCGGGAAAGTACGCAGCTGAAAATGTGTCGCCGCGCTTACCGTGTCGATGGCCGGCACAGTGCCAAGGAGAAATTGTCACGATCTTAGCGTCATCCACGCTGGAATAGGAAAAACAAGCAGCAGGTATTCGTGAAGCGTTCTTAGAGGAGTAGCTACGTCAATGCTCGTCATGGAATAGGAAAACCAATGCGTTTTGGATGCTCGTTCACGACGTATGCCTGAAATATCAAGCCAACAAATGGTTTCGACGACTCACACTCACACTCACACGACGCACGTGGCACTCCGCTGCAAGCGCAAAGATAAGAGCGATCACGTCCGACGCCAACGCTCGCGCGGCGTGGCGTTCGCTGACGACGCTGAGGAATGCGATTTTGGCGCGGAGGTCGAGCGGCCCTTTGCGAATGGGCAAGACTTCTTCGTTGTGTGCTGTCAGCAATTCCACGAGTTCGTCCGATGGACTGCCATCGAGGAAGACATTGAGATTCAGCTCACGCACGCGGCGATTCACTGCGAGCATGCGTGCTCCTGCGCTCGCGACTTCGTCGAGGGAATCGATGTCAGGCGAGCAACTAAGATCAAGGGTGACAACGTGCGTAGCGAGGGGATGGCTCACATCGCTCAGTGTACGGAACAGAGAGACAACGTCGTTGGGGCCTTGGCCAAGTACCGTCAGCTGAGTTGCGCGACAGGCGCCCGAGCGATACCACTCGATTAGCGTTTGCGCGTCGTCGTCCTTATGCAAGAGTTTCTCAATGCGACGGCAGTTTTCCAGCACCGTTCGAAACCAGTCCTCGGAATAGGTAGAGGAGTCAACCGGATCAAACCCGACAATGCGGTCGCCAAGAAGCGCGAGCAACCCGCCAGCAGGCACCATCGAGTCGCCGTGCCCGACACATTCAAAAACGACATCAAAATCTTGAGTCGCCCCACGCACCGGCACGTCGCTGTTTGCTGGCAAAGACTCGGGGACGACGTCGCGATTGTGCACCCACGCTTCGCCATATCCCGGCAGCAAGACACGCCACCATCCATTGCTTGGGTCGTTCCGTTGGATCACACGGGCGCAAATTGGTGCTGGTGTCCGCAGCGAGGAACTGCCACGTTCAGTCGGTCTGCCGAGGTGAAAGAATGATGTGACGACGAAGCGGGGCTCAAGCAAAGGCGAGACTTCAAACAGCGTTGCCAGCGGACTCTCCGCCAGCACAATCTCGCGCACGGCGCCAAGATGACGAGCTGTAAAGTCCAAATTAGTGAGTCCAAGGCGGTCGACAGCCGGATTCCCATCGCTGCAGAAGAGTGCGTACGCAATCCACCGCCACGCTGCCAGACGACGATCTGTAAAAACATCTTCAATGGCGCCAAAGCCCCAATAAACCGGGTCTGAACTGTCAACAACGACACGTTGCAACGATTGATCAGCCTGCGCTGCTGACAGAAGCGCTGGGATCGTCGATGGAGGAGCCGTCACATCAATCGTGAACGTCGAAACGCCGTCGCTATCGCTGAAGTGCGACGTAAGCGGTGGCAGCTGAGCGTACGTGTGAAGCAGAGCTTCGAGTGTCGCCGCACTGCCCGCCTCGTCTTCGCACCATAGCACCGAGAGGTCTCTATGGTCAATCGCAGCGTGGATGGAACGAAGCAACTCGATGTTGAGCTCAGCCGCAGTCAAGTCCAGTTGCTGGATACGGATGTGCGAGTACAAGTCCCTGGGACGGAAAGACGACTTCACCGCTGACAGCAGACGCTCCATAAACCGAACCGACTCATCAACGTTGCGCGCGAAGACCACACGCAGCGAGAGTTGCGGACGCGGCGTTGGCGTGTGGGCCAGATCACGACGGTTTGCTTCGAGGTCCAAACGATGGCGCCAATACGCATCTGACAAGTAACGAGTGCCTGACAGGACGTCCCATACGACGTCTGAGTCGTGGACGACGATTTCGAGGCCGATCGGACGCGGCGCGCCGTGGAATGCGGCCGACTGCTCTGGCCAAATCCAAGTCACTTCGTCACGCCATGCGCCTTCGTCTGTGGCTGCCAGCAACGAAACCCACGCGACGCCGTCGCTTCGAAACGCAAGCGGCGGCAACACGTCGTGCCACGGGCGCAGTCATCTGCTTGTTGTCACTGGCGATTCTTTTCTCCTTATGACGTTGGGACAGGCACCTGCGACAAGACGTGTTAACCGACCGATTTGGTTCGAACGAATGGGTTATACCGTTGCACAGAACAGCTCAACGGCGAGTCCGCAGTGACACCTCGGAATTGTTGGATTTTGAATGCGATTGATGGATTGTTCTCGTATTCACTGTGATTGATTGTAGTGATGGATTGTTCTCAGGTGTGATCTGAGAATCAGAGTCTGTGTGCCGTGGCGACCTGGGAAAGCCTGCCACGACCGCTCGACTCGTCGTGCGTCGCCGCACTCCCAATGGCCATGCGCTGGTTGTATCTTGGTGATCGTACGTGCGTTGATAGAGACGATCGCAGCTGTCGCTTGGGAGGGCGAGGAACCGTAGTCCTCAACGATCCGCAGATCGAGGCGACTCCGAGAACACGATCCAGCGAATGACTTACGCATCTGACCACGCGTCAGTCGCTCTGCAGCTCGTTGGAAAGTGAGCGTTTGAAGGTGACGTAGGCGACGCAGGCAGTGGTGACTCGTCGGACACGCGAGTCCATGCTCCCTTGGCGTTTGCTGTCAGTATCGACTCGCTAGGCTTCTCAGCACTGGCATATGTAGTGCAGGTCCTACAGTTTATCAGATGTAGATCTCGATTTTGGTTGGGTGGACTTGATGAAGAGCCGTGGACGGCCGTCACTGCGATGCAAATGCGCCACGATGGACAAGGCCAGGTTTGCTATGATACACTGTCGACGCGTGCCGCGTGTACTGTCCTCTCAGCGGCCCAAGCTGCGAGGAGATGGAGCGAGCCAAGTACGCGCTGCTGGCCAGACGAGCTGCCGTGCTGTTTCACTATCAGAAAAACCTGTGGTTGCGATTGCAAACCTGGGGGTTAAACCCTACAAAACCTACCACTAGGGTAAAATTACCATTACCGGTCCATTCGTCTCAGGCGTCATCCTGAGAATCTCAGTCTCAGCTCATCGCGACGTTCTTCCCTCCAAATAGTCAAGTCGCCACCATGGACGCGCAGTTTGCGCTCGTCGACGCGGCCTATTGCTTCCTGACGCGCCACCGCGCGACGCTGAGCGTCCGCAACGTCGTCCAGATGGTCCAGAGTCTCAGTCCAGGCGCCGTGAGCGCCACTGACCTCCGGCGCATGGCCGTGCTCGCGCCCGATCTCGTCGCGCTCCACACGACGCAGCTCCAGCACCGCGGTGCGTTTTATGTGTGTCTCTCTCTTTCTACTGGCGTGGACTAAGGACGGCCTAGACGACATCTTTCGCGCGCACGCACCTGCGCCCGACGAGCTGGAGCTCCTCACGTTCCCCGCTGCGCCGCAGCCGAGCGCACGCGCGAGCGCCAAGCGCAAAGCGCTATTTGCCACGGCGCTCGCGGCCGCTGGCGGCAACGTGCCGACGGAAGTGCTCGCCTCCACCCAAGCTACGAAAGCAGAGACGCCAGAAGTGACAGAGAAGAAGACGGCAACTCCCACGTCGCCGTGGGTCGCGATGCTCGAGGCACTTCCGATCTTTAAAGACCAGCTCGTGCACGTTGAGACGCGGGCCGCGCGCGCGGCGTCGTGTCTCGACCTCTCGACGCTCGCGCTGCCGCCCGTCATCACGCAAGCGCTCGAGCGCATGGGCGTTCGCCAGCTCTACGAGCACCAGCACGCGTCGATCGCCGCGACGATGCGCGGTGACAACGTCGTGCTCTCGACGTCGACGGCCAGCGGCAAGTCGCTCGCGTTCACGGTCCCGACGCTCGCAAGCCTTGTGGACGCGCCGGAATCGACGTTTTTCTACCTCTTTCCGACCAAAGCGCTCGCGCAGGACCAGCTTAAGTCGCTCCACCGCATGCTGCACGCGTGCGGACTGCCCGAGCGCCTCGCCGCGACGTTTGTACGGAAGGCAAACGGATGGAAATGAGCGGACGGGGACTGATCGTGTGTGGACCTAGGACGGCGACACGCCAATGAAGTCGCGGTCGACGGTGATCAAATCGGCTCAGATCTTTCTCACGAACCCCGACATTATGCACCTCACGATCCTCGCCAAGCACTCGCAGTGGATGACCGTGCTCACGAACCTCCAGTACGTCTTCTACTCTTGGCCATACTGGACTGGATAGTGATGCGCTTGTTGTTAGGCTCGTGGTGGTTGACGAAGCGCACATGTACCGCGGCGTCTTTGGGTCCCACGTCGCCAACATATTCCGCCGCCTCTTTCGCCTCTGCGCGCTCTATGGCTCGAATCCCCGTGTTATTTGCTGCTCCGCGACCATCCGGAATCCAGAGACGCACTTTCGCATGCTACTGCCGCGCCTTCCGCCCAAGTCGGACGATCCGGAGCGTCCAGCGAATTTCGACTTTTTCTACGAACGGCCGCTACGCGTGATCACGAAGGACGGCGCGCCCACGGGCGAAAAGGTCTTTTGCATCTGGAATCCCAAGGTCCACAAGTACGACGGCGGTCAAGCACAAGGCGATACAAACGCTCAGGCGCCAACAGCACTTCCGTCTCTCCCGCCAAAGAAACGAAAGCGAACGAGCGCGAGAAGCAAAGAACCCAGCGCCATTATCTCGACGGAAACGGAGAAAGACAAGGAGAGCAGGTCGACGAGCCCGATTTACCAGAGCGCCGTGATATTTGCTCGTCTCGTGGCCGACCAAATCCACACGATTCTCTTTTGCAAAGGCCGGAAACTCTCGGAGCTCGTGCTCATGTCAGTGCACTCGGTCCTCAAAGAAAACGACGCGACCAAGCACCTCGTCAACCGCGTGCACACCTATCGCGGTGGATACACCGTCGAGGATCGCCGCCGCATTGAAACACGACTCTTCCAAGGCGAATTGCTCGGTGTGATCGCCACGAACGCGCTGGAACTGGGCATCGACGTTGGCGAGTTGGACTGCACGATGCACTTGGGGCTCCCACCGAGTATCTCGTCGCTCTGGCAGCAAGCCGGTCGCGCAGGCCGCCGCAAGCACGCACAGCAGTCGCTCGCTGTGATTGTGTGTTTTGACTCGCCGCTCGACCAGCACTTTGCGCGCCACGCGAGCGAGCTCTTCCAGCTCGAGCCCGAAGCCGTGACGCTCAACGCGAACAACGCCAGGATCGTGGCGCCGCATTTGCTGTGTGCGGCCCACGAGTGTCCGCTCTTTGACACGCGCTCGGGCCTCGCGTACGTCGACACGTTTGTCTATGGCCCGAGTACCGATGACCCACTGGCGTCGATGCTTCGAGATTTGGTGGCTGAGCAGCAGCTCGTCGCGCGCTCGAAAGCCGACGGCAGCGGCTTTGCGCTCCACTCGTGCGTCCCCAAGAGCGCACGGGCGATTAACCTTCGGAGCATTTCCGAGATCATCTACCACGTCGTGACCGACGACAGCGAGCACCGCGTGCTCGACGAAGTCCCAGGCGAGCTCGTGTTTTTTCAGGTCTATCCGACCGCCGTGTACCTCCACCAAGCGCAAGAGTACCTCATCACGCGCCTCGACACGGACCAGAAGATTGCGTTTGCCAAGCGCTGTGCCCAGCCGCTGAAGTACTACACGGCGTGTCGCGACTTGACCGAAGTCGACGTCGTCAAAGTCCAGCGCCGTCGCGCTGTGGGTGACGCCGTCGTGTGCCAGGGCGACGTGTCGGTCTCGACGTCGGTCTTTGGCTCGACGCTCGTGGAGAAGCGCACGATGCGCGTGCTCGCGGTCAACGAGTTTTCGCTCCCGCCCATGCAGAGCTTTGGCCGCGCCGTGTGGCTCGAGCTCCCCCACTCGTTGCGTCGCGACGTCGAAGCCGCGTCGTTTGGCTGGACCGGCGCGCTCCACGGCGTCGGCCACGTGCTCCTGGCCGTCGTGCCGCTCTTTGTGCTCTGCGACGCCGGCGACCTCAACACGGAGCACTACAATCCGTTCGAGAAGCGCGTGCGGCCGAACCGCATCACGTTGTACGAGCGGCGCCAAGGCGGGAGCGGCTTGGTCGAGGAAATCGCCGCGTGCATGGCGCAAATCGTCCATAGAGCGTACGGCATTCTGCGCGAGTGCGCGTGTCGCAGCGGTTGTCCGTCCTGCGTCCACGCAGCGCAGTGCAGCGAGTACAACAACGTGCTCGACAAGCGCGGGTCGCTCGTGGTCCTCGCGTTTTTAGACGCAGCGTTTAGTTCCAAGTAGTCATATGTATTTAGAGCGTGGATAGACCGACGCCTTCAAAGCCGTCGCCGCCCAGACCCATTTCCGCGGCCGCGAGCGCCTCCTGTTTGTCGTAATTGGCCTTGGCGCGTCGCGACGCCGCCGCTTTTTTAGCGCCGCTCGCGGTCGGCGACTTGGAAGGCCGTGTGACGTTCTGTAAACGACGAGATAAGGTTAGACCCACCGCCTCGACCGACTTATTAGAGATAGACGCACCACGGGGACGCCGAGTTCCTTGCACAACGCTTCGGCCTCGGCCCACTTGAGCACGCCGTACTCGAGGCACCACTTCTTGGCCATGCGGCTCTGCGGCCGCTGCTGCAGCAGGCTCTCGTAGAAGACGCGGTCGGCAAAACCCTGTGCCATCTCTCGGTTAGTCCCGTTCCGTTTAGGTCCTGCGTCTAACGTCTCGAGATCTCGAGCGCAGACGCGTCTAAGTCTCCTATAATACTCACGGGCGATGGTGTCGGGTGCTTTTGCCCTGGCTTGCGGTTCGCCTCTTGCTCCTTTG
>JAADWR010000157.1:0-15076 GCA_023336345.1 Pythium inflatum | reverse complement strand
GTTGCTGGACCCGTCACACCACTGGATCGCTGGGACATCCTTCTGGAAGCTTCCGATCCACAGTCGCACGAGCGCACTTTTGCTAACAGGATCCACCCACTCTGCGTCCACGTACTCGGTCAAATCGGTGTCTGAGGCTGCCCCCACACCGTAATAACCGTCGGCCCGGGTCATTGAACCTGCCGCACCACCAGCGTCCGCAAACACTTCGAGTTCGGAGAACTGCAGCGCGTTCTTGTCGCTCTCGTACTGAATGCGCACATATCGCGCCTTCACATCTCCCAAAGCCGCGCTTTCAACGCGAACATTTTCATGTAGTTCGAGCGGGAAGGCCTTCATTGTCTCGGGAAGATGGCTGAGCTGTTCGATGAGCTCGTTTCCCGATCGCGCCTTGAGATCTTCGGTCGATAATACTATCCACACACGAGGAGGCGGAAGCGCAGACGCATTCGTACCCGCTGCAATCGCTGATGCTGGAGGCTGTGCGGTAGACCGTTTCGGCTGTTCATGATACGTCATGGCTTTCCACAAGGTGAGATGCGAGAGTGAGACGGTCGCTTCGAGGTCAACGCTCCACCACGGGTTTTGCTCGCGCATCGTGCGTGGACACCGCCACTCATGGAATCCGTTGTGGCTCCCGTCGTTCCCCATTGACCCCGGGCGCGGCCCCGGAGAGGGTACACGGTTGGTTGCGTAAGTTGAGCTCTGGATCGCTGGTTTGTTTCTACAGATACAGGAGCGAAATGAGCTACTGGTACATTCACTACGAACCAGAAGACACGCACAGCGCTGCGTTTGCGGCACGCGTGAGCGTGAACGTGCGGTTCCCTGGAATCGTCTCCCACGATACGACTTCATCTGTCTGCGAATCTTTGAGAATATACTTGTACTCGACCGGCGCGAACTCGCGCGCTACAGAGAACGTCACCGTCACAACGTACGTGTTCTCATCTTCCTTCTCCCCAACAAGCGCGAGCGGCACTATTCAATCGCAACAAGCGTCCACGGCATCAGATTCCGAGACGCTATTCAACGCATTCGCCCGTCTTCATACCTGCGTTGGTCGTGTTCCACGCGCCGAGCTCGTGGACATTCCCGACGACACAGACAGTGGCGCGGTCGCGCCCATGCGGCACGGCCGCCAAGTGCCGCGTCGGGACTGTGATCTCAAACCGCGCGTCCATCGGATCTGCTCGTTTGGAGCTGTTCGCTGTGCGTGCGGAGCTTTTCGACGGGTGATGGACGCACGCCGTCTCTTCGGTTCCTCCTAAACCCGAAGATTCGGTGCATCAGACTCAGTTGCTATTCTCAGGTTGAAGCTGGTCTGAGCCGATGCGAGACAGTTGGTCTGTATCTGTTTTCACCCTAGACAACCCAGCGAGCGCCCTAGCGTATCGCAGCGCAGTATCAGCGCGTCCAGTATCATCCTCCTATCGCGCGTTGTGTGACGCGTGACGCGTGAAAATGACCGTGCGACACGCGCTATTCGACGCATCGAAATCACGGATGCATTGCATGTCCATGGGTTCCTATAAGCCATTGCGTACGATTGCCACGGCGTTCGTTGGGGTCTCGCGACTGCGTCACAATCCTCGCAGACGGGCGAGGAGTCGGCTTACAGAATGTTCGATCTTTGCCACGACGGTCGGTCCGGGGTGACTGTACAGTATCATTGAAGCCGTACCACGCTGCGGCCCACAATGCCGTGTAGGCGAGGCTCGAACGCCTTTGTGAAGAGCTGTCGGTCGCGGCGGATGGCCACGCCTCGCTCGAGTGGCGCGGGCCACCAAAGACGCGCTGCCACTGAGGCAGTCACGAGCCGATGCCGACGGACGATTTTCACCCGCTTCTGTTCGCGGCAGTAGCTCTCGCACCCCATGCGCTAAGGGCTAAATAGAGTAAAAACCACAACGAACACGATATTGTACTAGTGACATCGCGCATCCAATCACACTTGGACGGGAAAGCCCAGGGCGTTCAAGCTCCGACATCGATATTCATGGCAAGTCACGTGAGCGCCTCGTCATTCATTGTATTTCGGGATTTTTCTTCTGAATTCCAATAGTGGACTTGACCAGCGTTCGTTTTGTAAGTGGTCGCATCCGGACTAGAGATATCCGAAATGCGCCGTCTCAGGAGGTTACAGATCAAAGCGCCAACTTCCTTTGCCACTTGCCTTTTCGACTCTGGAAGCGAAGAGCGATGGTGGGCTTTAGCGCGCGATTGCGCGACAATATGCACGCGGAATGGCGCAGCGACTACCTCGACTACAAGCGCCTGAAGCAAGCGGTCAAGCGACAGCGCAACGTAGGCCAGCAAAGCGGCGACAGCGACAGCGACAGCGACGACGAGACCCATTCGACGCACCACATGAGCCGCACGTCCTCGCGCCAACGAAGCGCTGAGATGCTGTGGCTCCTCGCGCCCAGGAGCTTTGAAGAGTTGCTCCGAGACGAGTACGCCAACGTCGAGCTCGCGTACGAGAAGCACCTTGCGCAGCTGACGGATCAGTTTACGGTACTGCGAGAGCACCCTGCGTCGACGCAAGCGGCTCGTGACTCGGTGCACAATACGCTCGCCGAGTTGCATCGCCTCGTGCGCCAGTTGCTCAACTTTGCGCTGCTCAACTACGCGGGGTTTGTCACGATCCTCAAGGAGCACGACGCCATGTTTCCGACGCAGCCGCCGCTCTTGCTCGAGCACGATGTGCGCCTCCATGCGTTTGCCTTCGCCGAGCCAGCGCAGTGTCGCGCGTTGCTCTTGCACGTCGAAGGCATGTTTGCCGATCTCTTTTGCCAAGGCGACCGCGCCGTCGCCGTCGCGACGCTCATGACGCGCCGAGGCGACGTGATCGACTGGGCGCCCATGAACATAGGGATCAAGGTCCGAGCACGAGCGCCTGATCAGCCTCGCTGAGACGCGCGCGTACCCAGTGTATCGAGCCATTGGCTCCTGCTTACTCCTGCACTGGCTCCTCGGCGTCTCCATGTACGTCTGGCGGAGTGCGCGCATCAACTACCAGTACATTCTCGAGCTCAATCCGCGCCGAACGCCGCGGTACTCGGACATCTTTAGCGACGCGACCAACATGACGATCGCGTACCTCGCCAACTTGCTACTTTACTACAAGGTCGTGAACGGCGCCTTTCCCGAGCGCACGGTCCAGCGCTGGTATTACCCGCTTGCGCTCTTTGTGTGTCATCTACTTTTGCATTGTGCGCCACTGGCGACGACAGCGCGGGCTCCTGCAGGTCGTCATGGACGTTGTGGTCTCGCCGTTCTCTCTCTATGACGTTTCTCCACGTCTTTGTCGGGAATTACCTCACGAGCTTTGTGAAATTGAACCAAGACCTCGCGTGGTCAGTGTGCTTTTTCACGACCAACGAGTTTTTGCTCCCCGACGACTCAAAGGGGACTCTATCGACTGATGCGCGTTTGTGTCGGGACAATGCGTTCTACGTCAACGTCATTGTCCCGCTCCTGTGTGCGCTACCGCTCTGGTGGCGCTTCCTCTAGAGTCTCCGCCGCATCCACGACTTGGAAGCGTGGTGGCCCAACTTGCCCAATGCGTTCAAGTACGCACTCGCCCAAGTCGTCGCGCTCTTTGACCTCTTCCACCCGTTCTACGATGCCACTAGCGCCGACCACTCGCACGCCCAAGCGCTTCAGATCGTCTGGATCCCGCTGTTCACCGTCGCGTCGCTGTATACGTGGGCGTGGGATGTGTGGATGGACTGGGGCCTCGGGCGTCCGCAGTACAAGTTTCTCGGCGACACTCAAATGTTCTCGCGCGTGTGGGTCTACTATGCTACGTCCATCGCGTGTGCCTCTACCGCCAGTAGTTCTAACGACTCGGTCTCTTTGCAGCTGCGATGGTCGCCGACTTGTTTCTCTGTTTTGCGTGGACGCTGACGTTGATCCCACCGCACACGTCACGATGGCTTCCTCTCTATCTCCAGCCGTTCACGACGGTGCTCGAACTCTTCCGCCGCACGGTCTGGGGCATCTTCCGCCTCGAGAACGAGCACTTGCGCAGCACGCAGGGCTTCCGTCGCGCCGATTTCACCCCGCGACGACGGCCACGAACCGCTCCAAGGCCACGTGTTTGTCATGGAGATGATCGTGCTCCTCTGTCTCGTGCTCCTCTGTCTCGTGCTCGGACTCAGCGTGCTTGCGGTCGTTGAAAAGTGAGCAAGCGAAGACGATACAACTAATAAACTTATGTATTGTTGCATACCTAGGAGGCATTGTGCTATCAAGTCCAACGTAGTTGGGTTGGTACAGGCCGCTTACGCCCACGCAGTGCGGAGCCACGCGATGGTGGCGACAACCCCGACCGACGTGGCCACGAGCGCCGACGTCGTGGCCGCGCTCGTCTGGGCCGACGCAGTGGTCGTTCCGTACGTCGTACCGTTCACTGTCGCAAACGCATGAGCCCAATGGTCGAGATCGGAATGCACTTGCCCATGTCAGCAGCCTTGATCGTCTTGGTGACTGCCCCCTTGGTGCATGCGGCATCCGTGTACTCGGTGCTCGTGACCGTAATGTCGCTCGAGTACGTAAACTGCTTGGACGTTCCGTCGGTCTGTGGGTTACAGCGCGCATTCTCGAGCAACGGCGTCATTTGCGAGTCACTCGCAACCAGAAACTTGGTACACGCCGTGTCGCTGAAGATGAACCACGTGACCGAGTCGACGTTGGAGCGAAAGGTCTCCTTGGTGTACGCGAGCGTCGACTTGGGATCCGACATGGAGCACCCAGTGACGTAGCCGTGGCTGGTCGCGTACGACAGCACGTCGCACGTCGAGTTCTTGGCGCACGTATCATTCGGCGAAACCACGTAGTGGCCGTGTCGTAGACGGTGTAGACCGTGAGTTGCGTGGCATCGCCGGCCATGGCGTGGTTGACAGTCACGGCAAGCGCTGCGAGCAAAGCAGAGACCTTCATGCTGGAGCTTGTGGGGATGAGAAGAGCTGATGCGGTCGTGGCCTTGGAGAAAGCGAAGTGAGCGACAAGAGCGGTGGGGTTTGTCAGCTACATGGTGTTGTACCGTGAATAGGCACGAGGCTGAGTGGAGGGTGACTGGGAGAGTATGAAACCACTGGGGCCTGGGAGCATATATCGAGACCAAGTGGAGAGTAAGGCAAGAGTGGTGAGTTTCGTAAGCTGCGTGTTGCTGTAGCGTGTACATAAAGATGATCTAGTCGCACACGACCGACGATTGTGGCACGAATCGGTTACATTTTCGGCCAACACAGTCATGGATCTTCAGTATATTTGGACAGAGAAGTGGTTGGCATGCGACGGCTGTTTCGACTCACCCCAACGGCAACACATGACCGACAGCGGCAGAGTTTCTCAAAAGATATGGGACGTTGCGTCAAGAGCAGCGCTCAGTGTTCCCTGTACGTTTGCATGGGAGCATCGCATATCAGCACGAGTTGTTTGGGCAGTTTTTGAATGGACGGTGCACTACCTAAACCTGGGGAGATCCGACCCACTGGTCTAGATGTTGGACTCACTATGATCCGACCTTGTCCCAATGTTTCACACAGTCGCGAACACATTCTTCAGCGCTGGCGTCCACGCATGAAGCATGGTATGGCGACACTCATGACGTGCTGCGGTCCACAACGCCGTCCGGACGCGCTTGCGCAACGCGTAAGGAGCGCACACGTCGTTGCACTTGGCTGTCAACCCCCACGTCCATCGCCTCGCAAACTCCCATCGTCATCCCGACACCTGATACCGACCAGAGCCTTGATACCAAGTGCTCCAATATTCCCAGGTGCAATAGCTATTAGGACACATTTATTGCGACCAATATACTCCAGCTTTCAGTCAGTCAGTCAAAAATGTTCCCAGGTGCGCCGCTTCGTGTAGTGCATACGTGCGGGTCGCTACGACATCGGTAGAAGGATCTACGTCGCCCATGTGGTACGAATAGCACGTGTAACCCACGTGCGTCGGATCGCTTGGCACTGCGGCCTCCAGCGCCTGTCGTAACGAGGAACGAGCGCAGCGTACCCTCAATGCGATCAATGGTTGTTTAGACTTGGGAATGATCTAAGGGGCTCTTACGTTTCTAACGTTTCTATATGGAGAGTGCTGGTCTTTTCTTTGAGCTCTTGAACGCCTTCTTCGGCTCCCATTTCCAAAATGCTGTGGCCACTGCGCGCCGAGTGGCTGCTGTGTGAGCTCGTCCAGTATCTTGACGACGATGGCGACGAGGTCCACAGTCTCTGGCTCTTGGCGCTCGCCGACGGCCTCGCTGATTTGCGCGCGCATCTCGAGCAGCACTGCTTCGTCTCCGTCGCGCACGCGCGGCGACTTGCGATGATTCATTCCATGTGGTCCGCACTACTCATACTGGACGACGGCAGCACGACGAGACAGCGCGCGACGAAGCGGCGACTCGACCTAGAGACAGTCGATCGCATTGAGACTGAACTCGAGCGGCTCCGCGTCCCTCGTGATCCGGACCGGCGCCGAGCGTTGCTGACGGCAGTACACACCGAGCACCAGGAGCTCTCGCCGCTCTGCAGAACGTATTTGCTCCACTCGGGTCGCTGCTGCGGTAAGAGCTACTGCACCGCCGCTGGCCAAGTCCCTGGGGCCCACAAATGTGAAGCACACTGAGCACGGCCATGTACGCTGCCGCGCGACGCGGGTATCTCGAGAGCGTCGTGTGGCTCCATGAACTCGCGTGCTACGACCAAGAAGTCGCGCTTGAAGCTGCCGCGACTAACGGCCATTCCGACGTCGTCGTGTGGCTCCTCGACCATGCCCATGGCTCGATCCATGTCGTCTCGCGGGTCGAGGATGATGAAGACCTCGGCATCATATCTTGGCGAATTGAGTGCGACCCAAAACAGAGTCCTAAGTACTATGCGCTAACCAAGCGCTGGGGATTCGCAGCATCAACGAGCCGCAACGCCGCTCTGCTCGCGGCCGCGCGGTGCAGCGACATTGATGGATTGCATCGACTAGCGGCCCATCCACTATTCCAATCGGGCCTTTCGAGCAGGATTGCGATGTTCGCAGTGGTGAATGGACAGCTCAGCGTCCTCCAGTTTCTCTTCGAGCGCTGTCCTCTCGTATTTCAAGTCGATTTCGTCGACGTCCTTGGGCTGGGTTTCGCCATTGCGAACGGGCATGTGGACACCGCGGAGTGGATGGTGGCCAATGGCATCGGCAAAATCCATGAACAGACCATCACCGACGCCGTGAAAAGTGCGCCGCTCAACGCTGTTCAATGGGTGCTCGACAAGTGTGATTTTGAATCATCGCATCTCGACAGCAAGATCCAACGGAGTGTCGAGATGCACACAACGCTGCCTGTCTTGCAATGGCTCGTCGAGGAACGAAAGCTAGAGTTGCACCCTTGGAGGCATGGGAAGATGGCGATTGGACGCAACGACACGGAAATGACCAAGTGGATTGTGTCGCAGTGCCGTACGACGGGCTCGGTTTTCCATGGCCAGGACCTCTTACTATCGGCCATTAGTGTGGGAAACTACGAGTTAGTACGATGGTTTATTGACGAGCATCATCTCTGGCACGATGAAGCGTTCCCGTGCGCATCTGCGGGTCGGTGCGTCGAGACGCTGGCGTTCGTGCACGCCAGAGCCCTCGCTCAACGTGACCTTCGCTCGACAGCATTACTCGAAGTCGGACGCATCGCCGAATTGACTCTAGACTATGTCGACACAGTTTCGTGGTTGCTAACGCATGGCTACCATGTCGATTTTCTGGGTCCAGAGGCGCTCACCGGCATCCCGTCGACTGAAGCGACCTACACCAAACAAAGTTCTGAGATTGAACAACCTCATTCGCCCATTCCGTCACGATCCACGATGCGGCAGATGCGCTCGACCATCAGTCTCCTCATTGAACTCTACGACCCTCAGTATCTCCAACGGATCCCATGGCTGCCGCTCTGGGCTGTACGTCATGGCAGTCTCCGCGCGCTTGACCGACTCGTTGCCATTGGGCTTGACACGATGCTGTGCCAGAAAGAGTTTCTTAAGCTCTTGCGTGGCCCAGCACGCGAAGACGTTGTGCAGTGGTATCTCGAGCACCGCCCCGCGTTCTTAACACCGCGCGTCGCGCGATGGGCCGTCCAGCACAGCAAGCGGAGCCTGCTCCAGTGGGTATTTACGAGTTGTGTCCCCGCAAAGGAGCCGTTGCTGCTGCGGAAATGCGTGCGCACGGCACTGTGGACGGCCGCGCGCTACAATCGTCAAGACGCCATGCGTCTCGTGCTGCAGTGGACTCCTGTGGCTCGGGATCCAGTGATGTGGCATCAACTCACGATTCCTGCGACGTGTGACAATTAGAAACTCTTATTCAGAAATGCAAGGTTGATGCAAATTGTGTGTGACATTTAGAAACTATCTGCTTCTTAGAAACGTTAGCTACAGTTCGCCATGCCACCGTATCGTCTGAACTCAACGTGCCATTTGAGTGCGGAGACCACGTCACGCAACGATGACCAGCGTTCGTGTGCCATTGGTGGCACCGTGGCGCCTCCTGAGCGACGAGTGGCTCTTGCGCGCGGTCGCCGACGCCCTCGGCGACACGAGCGATGAGCTCCACTGCCTCTGGCTCGTTGCGCTTGACGACGGACGCGTGGAGCTCCGCTCGCGCCTCGAAGAGCTCTTTTCACTGTCCGTCGACCACGCGCGTCGTATCGCCATGCTCCACTCCATGTGGCCCGTGCTGCTCAAGTTATCAGGCGTCGTCAAGTATACGAAAGGTCAGCGGCTCACGGCGGCCCAAGTCGACGCCATTGAAGAGGAGCTCACGCGCCTGGGAATCCCTTCGCATCCCGACCGACGTCAGGCTCTGCTCACGGCCGTGGGTACAAACCACAAGTCTGGCTCGAACTACGCCCCGTTGTCACCGCTCTGTCCGTCCTGCGGAAGAGGAAATCACCAGTTTCGATGTGCTGGCGGTTTCCACCGATGCACCGCGCCAGGGCCGAACGAAGAGCCGCATTTCTGTCGCTCGATCTCGGCATTTGTCATGTACGCGGCCGCCAAGCAAGGTCGTCTTGAAAGCGTCGCGTGGCTACATTATGTTGCGTGTTATGACCAAGAAATCGCGCTGCGCGAGGCCATGTACAAGGGGCACACGGCCGTCGTCGAGTGGATCTTGGACCATCCGCATCGCAACATTACGATCGATCACCGGTACCGAGACGACGAAGACTTGGGCGTAAGTGCGTGGCGTATCGTCAAGTACTCTCAGTACTACACGATGACCAAGAAATGGGGTTTCAATTCGGCAGTGGACGAATACATTCCCGAGAGTCTGGCGACCAAGCACGGCGACCTTGACGGACTTCAGCGTCTCGCGGCGCATCCGCTCTTTGGCTCAAAGTTTCGTCCGTACCGCGCCCAGACGGCAGCGTATTACGGCCAAATCCCAGTGCTGGAGCTTTTCTACGATAAGGATCGCAGAGTGTTTGACGAGCGGGCGGCACTATCGTGTGCCGTGGGCCAAGGTCACTTCGACACGGCCAAATGGCTCATCACCCACCGCTTCGGCTCGGTCGACGATCCCCAGGCGATTCGCTCGGCGGTCATTTGGGGACGCATCGAATTGCTCGAGTGGATGGTCAGTCTCAGCGCGAATCCCGAGGCTATGGTCGATGCGTTCAAACAGCACTCAGTCAGCTGGCCGAAGCTTCCGTTGCTCGAGTGGCTCGTAGTAGAGCACGGGTATCGCGTGACCATGAACCACGCCACGGCGGCGATCCCGCGGAAGGATACGGCAGCTGTGCAGTGGATTCTAAACCACTTGCGTGCGCGAGGGCCGCTCACGACCGGCAGCGCACTCCTCGAGGCGGCGATTCGGTCGAATAACCTCGAACTCGTGCAGTGGATGGTCGACGAGCTCCAGTTCTGGACGCCGAACGCGTTTCCGCTCGCGTCGGTGTGTCGGAGCGCAGAGGTTCTCGCGTTTGTGCATGCGGCCGTGCTTGCGCGACCGGACGATCGCGAACCCTCGTCGTTTAGTGCGCGACCACGACCAAATCCACTTGCTGTGAATCGCCGCAAGGGCTTTCACCCGAACTGCATCGATGTCGTCACGTGGCTTCTTGATCACGGGTTCCGATCGGGTCTCTTGGGCATGGAAGCAATGGATGCGGTCCTTGGAGTCGAACGTCGTTTCCTCGCGGTCCAGCACGAGTTCGGCTTGTTCGTTGCGTCCTCTCCAACCACGATGCAGCTCTTTCGCGCGTTGATCTGCCGCATCCTCGACGTGTACGATCCCGACTATGTCCGGAAAGTGCTGTGGCTGCCCGCGTGGGCCGCTCGCCATGGTCAAGTGCACGCGCTTAAGCGGCTGGCCGCCCTTGGCCATGCCAACGTCTTGACGCGACGGACGTTTGATCGGCTCTTGCGTGAAAACAGCAGCGAAGCGGTTGTCAAGTGGATGCTCGAGCAGAAGGCAACGTTGTTTACAACGCTCGTGGTCCGCTGGGCCGTCATGCACGGCAACCGTGGGCTCTTGAGGTGGGTTTTGGAGTCATTTCTGCAGTCACATCCAGAAATCGAGTCGGGTACGGCGTTGCTCCTCCGCAAGTGCGTGCGGACGGCACTCTGGACGGCCGCGCGATGTGGTCGCTACGAGATGATGCAAACGGTCGCGCAATCGACGGCTGCCGCGCGCGACGCGTGCGCGTGGAACGGAATCTCTGTTCCCACGGAGCTTCAGTCAATCGTCGTGGATAGTCAATGCAAGACCGCAGCGTGACCAGAACATCCTCATGTCAAATATGCGGTGTGTGATGTTTAGAAACTCCCCTATAGTAGAATTGTTAGGGCCAGTGTGCCAACAAATCGACACATCGAGCAAGAATATGCCGTCTGTCCCAGCGGTTATAGTCGCAGTGGCGCCGCCTGCGCGGCGAGTGGCTCTTGCGCGCGGTCGCTGATATCCGTTGTGACACGAGCGATGAGATCCACTGCATCTGGCTGATCGCGCTCGAAGACAGACACGAAGGGGTTCGCTCGCGCCTCGAGCCGCTCCTTCCTCGCCGACATCCAAGTACTGGCCGTCGTGAAAACGAGACAACCACATATTTCGTTGTGATGGCGGTTTACACGGATGCACAGCGCCAGGACCGAACAAAAACTTGCATTTCCGTCGTCGCTCGACCTCATCGTTTATCTTGTATGCTGCCGCCAAGCAACGCCGTCTTGAGACCATGTCGTGTGCTATGATCAAGAAATCTCGCTGAAAGGAGCGACGTTCAACGACCACACGGAGTGACGTCGTGGAATGGCAATCCCCATTCGAACAATAATTCGATCATCAGTACCGAGAGGAACAAGACTTGGGCGGTACGTGTGCACTGGAAAAGTTCTTCTCGAGGCGTTGATCAGGTCAGAGATTCTCGACCTTGTCGAGCGGTTTGTTGACGAGCTGGGTTTTTGAGTCTGCGCGCGCTCTCACTCGCATGGGCCAGTCAGAGCGTTGAGGTTCTGGCGTTTGTATATGCGGAGCGGCAAGAGATGCGTCATCTTGCACGGCAAATGTGGGCATTGCCCGGCGCTTCTGTCAGCCCAAGCCGTGGATTCGCAACTGCGAGCGTATGAACGGCATTGTGCAAGGTCGCACGGCAGCTTCCGCCACGACGTGAAGAAATTGATTCCGCCAGCGGCTACCGACGCAGTGCAGTGGCGGGGCATTGCGCACGCTGACGTGGCCGGCAACGATTCGTGAAAGTGCAGGCGCCGCAGGGAACACTCGCGCAAGTCTCTCTAAGATCGGATCTGATTTCTGAGTTACGGAATGATTATCGCGTCGATTTGGTCTCACCTGCTCACTTTTGAAAAGGCCAAGTCGCAGCAAACGAACAGCGATACGAGCGCAACAGAACAATGGTGCGTTCCGCAATCAGGGGCCGTTCGATCTGATACAATAGATGCTGAATGCAGCCTGTGTATGTACGTAGGCGCGCCTGGTGGCTGACGAGCTCCGCGTTCTCTTGGGGGACGCCCGAAACATCCGCAACGTCGCTGTTGTTGGCGACCGCGACCACGGCAAGACGTCGCTCGTGCGCGCATTGGCGGCGGCGCAAACCGTGCGATTTGACGGGCCCAAGCAAGTCGACGCGTCCGACAAGGCGTTGGTCGTTACGCCGCTCGTCTATAGTTCCGTCGACTCACAGCATGTGATCCACATTATCGATACGCCCAGCTCACTCGACGAACTGAAAGAGATTGAAGCAGCGCTCACGCTTGCGGACGGCGTGGTCGTGGTCGTTGATCCGTTCGATGGTGTTGGTTTGCTCGTCGAGAACGTGGTTGAAAAAGCCGTCGGCCACGGCAAGAAGATCGTCCTGGTGATCAACCAGTTTGACGCCCGGCCGCTGGATTCCTCCTTGTGCTTTGGTGCAATGGAAGCCGTGAACACGGTGATTCGCCGCGTTTGCACCGACTTATTGCCATTCGAAGTGTGGAAAATGGACCCCGCGATCGGAAATGTGATCATTGGCTCGGCCGCTCGTGGCTGGGGCTTTCCTGTTGGGGACGCTTTGGAAAACCATGCGTCCTTCCGAAGAGCGGTCGCTTCCGCCTGCTCCCTCGAGCGATTGCCATCCGTCGACGCCGATGACGATTGGGTCGAAATCCAACCAAGTCGCCGCCCGCTCGCCGAGTCGGCACTGCGCGCGATTGTTCAGCACGTGCCGTCGCCTCTCGTGTCTCCTCCCTTCCTCCCACGTCACGGCGTCGACGACGAATGGGAAGATGCTGTCCGCTACTGCGATCCGAATGGTCCGCTTGTCATCAAAGTTGTGAAAATGGGCTTTGCGGCCGAGAGCAACGAACTCGTGGCCATTGGACGTGTGTTGGCGGGCACGCTGCGCCTCCACCAAACCGTGCAGACGATATCCACCTGTACGTGCGAAGATCCAGATGCGAAGAAGGATGAGAAAGCCGGCGATCACCCTACGCGTATCACGTTTCTCGGACTCGGCTCGAGTAACCAACGCGGTCTCGGCGGTATTCATATTCCCGCTGGGAACCTGTGTGCTCTTGTCGGCGTCGACAACCAGATCTATCGTTCGGGGATTATCACGAGTTGTGAGCCAAAATCGATCGCGGCATCGCCGTTCTTCCATCAGCACCAAGGCGGACTTAATCCTCCGTCGGTTATCCGGGTCGCACTTCTCGTGGAGCAAAAAAGCAACTTGACAAAGTTCTTGGAGACTGTCAAGCACATGTTCCGCACGAATCTCAACGTCGATCTCTCCGTCGAAGACGATTCGATTGAGCTGGCGGCGCGTTCGGAGCGGCAGCTGCTGCGCTGTCTCGAGGAGCTCGACTCGTATCTCAACGGAGACATTGCGTACGTCGTGTCGGAGCCGTTCTTCTTTTACCAAGAGACTGTGACCGCAGACACTTCGACGACGATACTGGCAAAGTCGCCCAACAAACACATTCGGCTCCTTTGTACAGCTACACCACTGCCCCCTGCACTCACGTCGGAATGGTCCTCGCCACTCGCTGTCCATCAGTCGTTTTCCCATCAAGTTATGAGACTCACAGACCTTCACGACTGGAGCGAACACGACGCGAGCCGCGTCATCTCGGACGCAGCACGCGGCGCTGGACCGAACGCCTTTGTGAACCAGTGCACGCGGGGACTCCACACGTACGGAGGTCCGTTTGAACACCCGCTTACGATGGGCTTCAAGATGGCGACGTCCATGGGCGTCATGTTTTGAGCCGGTCGTTGGGCTGCGACTGGATCTCCGTCAGATTGGACTGTCGGGTGAGTTGTTACGGCATTGGAGATACGCGCAGCTGCTGATCGGCATGCGCACGGCCGTGTTTGCGTGCCAGTTGATGTCCGCGCCAGCGCTCTTGGAGCCCATTCTCGCCATTGAACTGGCTGGAGAGGTCAATCTGCCCATGCTGAAGGAGGAGCTCAACGCTCGCGGCGGCCGCATCATCAGCGTCAATGTCAATGAGACCAAAGTGCGGATATCCATCCCAGCGCGCCAGAGCCTCGGACTGGATCAAGCTCTCGGTGACGCCGTCACCATGCAAACTGTCGTCGACCAGTACGACCAAGTGGACGGCGATCCGCTGGACCCAACGACACTAGCGGGCGCCACTGTGCGTGCGCTGCGCATCGCCAAGCACTTGGATCCCGACGTCCCAGCGCTCAGCCGCTTCCACTACGTCCGCTGGTGAGCCACACTCCTTCGTAATCGCTCGCAGAGGAGTGATGGCTAAAACCACGTGGGTAAGGGGTGCTTTTTCACCCATGCAAACGGAGCGTTTTCGTGATCCATGTGCCTGCCTTCCAGTGCGTCTGAACTTGTGGGCGGAGCGCCGGCCGGACATAAATATGAGGGATTCCATGTTGAAGTCGGCATCGTAATCACCTGTGTGACTCCTGGTCGAGTCGACGGGCTGCCGTCGACAGATACGCTCCTTGTTGATGCTCGTCATCACTTGCCGTATGTAATTACAGAGGTCTTCGCGATGCCCGATTTGGTGGATGGATTAATCGAGATGGTTCTATTTGGTGTTGTACCACACCACCTATCAGGTTGTACAGTGTGGGACAGGGTTGCTTGGGTTCGTGGATGACGCGATCATGCTGAGACCGAATCGAATGCAGAGTGACGGTCGTTTTCATGTCACAGATTCGTCCCCAAGTGCGACAAAAACGGACCAAACGCTCGCAGCAACATAATGGATTTTTCCGCGAGACTCACAAGTCAAACGACGTCGACAAGCACAAGCACAAGCACAACAGCGATGATAGCAACGATGGCCATGCCCCCGCGGCCGACCTACATGTTCCTGCCGCTCGCGACGCCCAGTGCCACCTCCACAGCCACAGCCACAGCCACAGCCGCGTCCCCAGCGACGCCGCATCCGCATCCGCATCCGACGACGCCCGGTCGCAACGTCACCGCCATGATCCACAGCCCCGAGCGCAATGCCATGCTCTGCCGGTACCCAAGCAAACTTTGCGACATGATGCGAAGCGAAAAGCGCGGCGGCGGTCTCCACCGGTTCTGCGCGTACCACCGCGAGCGCGC
>JAADWR010000156.1:0-15077 GCA_023336345.1 Pythium inflatum | reverse complement strand
CGAGTGCATCGAAGACGAGTACGCGTACACACAGGTGAGACCGTCACGCGTGGTGTGCGAATGGCGAATCTCACAGACGCTCTGGTGTAGGACTGCGAGGCGTCAAATGATACGCTCATCGGCAAGTTTGTCGCGGCTTCGTACAAGGACGGCGCGCGCTCGGCGCTCAAAGGCACGTACGTCACACGCCGCTTTCGAAATGACCAGGGGCATTTCTTGCTGGCGTCAAGCGTCCATGCAACGCCCGACTGCGAACGCGATGCGCTCACCGACAAAGATTTTGTGCTCACCGAAGACACGTGGGTTCGCATCCTCGACGCTTCGGAACTCTCGGGAGTAATTGCGATGACCGACTCGACGCCGACGCTCACGGTGCTCCAGCACGTCCGTCGCGCGCGCATTCGGTTTATTAGCGCGGACGAAGGAGGGACATCGCGTGTGCAGACGCTCTTGAACCTCCACCTGTCGCTGGTCGAGGAAGAACTGCGGTGGGGCCAGCAGAACATTGAGAGCATGCTCATGCGCAAAGCCTCGGCAGCGCAGTGTTAGTCAACCCTCTGAAATACTCGACATACTTTGTGATTTCTTACACGATTTTACTCCGTCCTTCGCCCACAGGCGCCGCCGCAAACGACAGCTTTCCAAAGTCCTCGAGCAGCATGTTTTCGATGTGCTGCTCGCCGCGTTTGATTTCGTCTTCGGCTTGCAGCATCAGAAACTCGGTCAATGCACCAGCTTGTCGTGGCTCAACACCATTGTTACTGAGACCAAAGCGAATCGTCATGCGGCGCACGTGCTGCATGAGCGTGAGCGGGTGCGAGAGCTGTGGACCACCGACGTCGTGCGACGCGACAATACGCATCCACGAATCTTCTTCGAGGGCAACGTCTTCGAGCAGTTTGGACTTGCAACGCGGCTCGCTGTACATATGGGACGCGACGATCATGTGTCCATCGGGACAGCGCAGGCGCTTGCCAACGTACTTGCCATCAAACGTCGCTCGGTGATTGTCGATCGTCGAGAGCGCGCGAAAGACGCCAATGATCACGTCGGCTCTGGATTCGTAGTCTTGGACCCACGCCCCGGCATCGTCTTCGGCGCTCTCTTCGAGATAGAACCGCCAAAACACGTCTTCAACTTGGTCAGTGGGGAACGGCACGGCCGAGCAGCTATGGACATCGACAATGGCCTCTGCGCCATTGTCCTGGACGAGCTCGATATTGAAAAACCGAAGAGACGTGCCGTCAGAAAACTTGGGCGACAACGCAAACGCTTCGCGCCACTGCGTACACAGTACGTCAAGCCGTGCGAGCTTGTCTTCTTCCGAGATCTTCTGGCTGATATCTATCGCAAGTCGAGGGCGCGAGAGCGTAATGAGACCCTCGGACTCGTCGCGCTGTCGCTGGCTCTCTTCTTCGGCTTTGCGAATCGCAGCCATGAGATCCTCGGCGACTTGGAGTTGCTGCTCGATCATGTTCTTGAGCTTGGCGTTCGTAAGCTCGGAGCGCTTGAGCTCGCGCACTTGGCGTGTCGCAACGGCTTCCCACACTGCCGCCACCGACCGGATCTCGCCTGTCTCGGAGCGATGCGGCCGCAGCATTTGCTCGCGGCGCGTCTGTAAGATGGCGAGCTGGGACTCGAGCTCAGCGACTTTGGCGCGCAAGTACCGCATCTCATCGCGGCGCCGCTCGCGGCTCACGTTGACAACGCGCGGTCGCGGCTTGGCAGGCGCGGGCTGAGGCGGGACTTTGTCGCTATCGGACGACGTGAGCGAGGCGACGAACGACGGCGTCGGTGGCACAACCGTCGCCGACGGCGGCTGGTCTTCTTCAGTCGTCAGCATGAACAGCGTCGCGTTCAAGAGCTCGGGGTCTTCGTGCAACCAGTCCATCGTGATTTGCCAATTCGTGCAGCATGCCACGCTGAAGCGAAAGAGTGTCGGTGCACGCGAATGATGGTGTCGCATGTTGAGTCCCAGCTCTCTTGCAGAGACCAATCAAGCGGCTCACAGAGACAGGCCAGCGCAATCGAACTGGCTCACCTTGCACAAGGCTCGAGCACAGAAATGAGAATGGAGATGTCGGTGGATTAACGCAGCGTTGAGTCTCTTGACTGCCGCGTGACCGTCTCGGCGAAAAGCGCGAATCCATGCGCAGGACTGGAGAGAACTGCGTGGGACTTCTGGGAACCGACCAAGTTCGGTCTCACATGGGTATCTCCTACAAGCAACGATGGCTACATTTGTTATTACTGCTAATTTGCTACGAAATACTATACTGCTGTGTTGGTGTTCTCTCGGAAGAATGGTGGCCGACGGCGAGAGCAACAGCGCCGTTCGTGGCGCGCCCGTGGTGTTTGACGCGGCGCTCGATGTCCTTAGCGACTGGGGAAGCGACAGTGCGTGGCTCTCACGCCTGCCGACGCCACCAGCGTCTCCGACCGCAGCGGTAGACGCGAGCCAAGAGAACGCAAAGAAGCCCACGTCCTACCGGCGCAAACGCATCGCGCGCGACGCCGAACGGAGCGCTCTTCAAGCAGAGATCGAAGCGCTCACACGTGCGCTTGAGAACGAGGAAAGGCGCTTTCCGGAACGAACGGAGACGCTCACAGGCGATGCCCAAGCGCTCAGTCGCGAGTGGAAAGCGATGGCCGCGCGCCAACGCCGCCAACGCCACGCCGCACAAGACGACCACGCGACGCTCGTGAACGCGTGTGAATCGCAACGACGAACAGCGCGTGCGATCGAGAAGCTGTTCCAAAAGGCTCTTGTGATTGGCCGGCCTCTAATGAGGACAAGTGAGACCGTGACAATCGCTGACTTCTGCGGTCCAACACTCGATGTGCCGACGCACATGGCGTACCTCGACCGTCTCCAAGGACAAGCACCTCTGGTCACAGCGTCGCGCGTTGTCAGTACTGGGCTACTAGCGCCAGGAGAACGATTCTGCACCGTGCGCTGTCGCGATGTCGGTGTACAAGGGATGCAAATCGAGTTTATCGCCGATTGGACCCTGCCGTTTGACATCGCCAGCATCGCGGACGCAGTGTGGACAGAGATCACGCGCATGGAGCATGACGGTCGATTAGTCGACTACGAGGTTTGAATGCGCTCGATGGAGTAGCTGTGTGCGGATCTCACGTCGTTGTGCTGTATTGTAGCACGCCGTGAGGACGTCCACAGCGCTCGTGTCGAGCTTTGTTTCGGCCCCAAACGGTCAGCACGTAACAGGATCTAATCATGGCCAAGTCGTCGAAGGCACAACCCATGGACAAACCGCTCTACGTCGCTTTGACCCTGGCGCTGATGGAACGATTTGGCTCGTGGCAATGAACCACGCGCGGATTCTCGGTGAGCGAGGCAAGACGAACGGATACCTACATGGCGATGGCTGGATCAGCATTGCGCCAACGAACAGTGCGGAGATCTGTCGAGTGAAGTGGTATCATCGCATGCACGGGCGACCGCAAGGCATCGAGACTTCATCCCAAGACGAACGCGCGCGGTGGGCGTACTCTGCCGTGTCCAAGCCCATGCGTCTCCAGTGGGAACTCACGTTTGAGCGGACGCTCCAAGCCATTGAGAACGCCCTCGTGCTGCACAAGATCGACACTGGAGATCTCTAGGCAAGCTCAAACGAACATCAAAAGCTCGGCAGTTATTTTTCATAACGAGATCCAAACGAAGTATGTTCCTCGAGCACTCATCGTTCTTTGGACGTTGCCTCCGATCGACTCTGTTCCTGGTCTAACTGCGCCGTGAGCAACATATTCTCGATAGCTTGGAGATTGATCTCAATGCTTCGCCACCACTTTTCACGCATTGCCTTGGACGTAAAGCCGTGGACCCAGCGCGCGTACTCGTCGGTCGCTCGCGGGCTAGCGTCAGGTGCCGAGCCAAACACTCGCCGACACCATTTCACCCGGCACAGCGGCGTTTCACCGCTCACCTCAAGCGGTTGGACTTGCACGAACCCGTTACCAGTCATGAGACTCCGACATTCGCCGTTTGCTTGAAAGTTTTTGACGTCCATATTGGAGACCAGGAGCACAGATCCGTCAGTTGACGGAGACTGTATACGCGTTGCGATTTGACCGTGCGTCGCGCCGCCCAGAGGTTGCATTTGTTCGGCGTGGATCGTCCCCAGGGCCCGGGTCTCTGACACAAACTGGGATACCAACGTTTTATGAGCGGCATAAATATCCTAAAGGGAACGAGCAGCCAGTCAGGTATACAGTTCTCCACCCAAGCACCGTGTGGTCGTACCTTGAAGCACGTTGCTCGCTCGGTCCGTGGCATGCGCGTTGTGTGGAACCACAGCGCTTCGATAATGCTCGCAACGCTGAATGGCAAGACCCAACTCACTTGCAGATCGATCAAGAGACGATTCGGCTCGAGGCCTCGAAACTCGACATCGCGAAAGTCGTCTCCAGCAAAGCGATCGGACGAGAAGAGACTCGTCGCTTCAACCACGAGCGCATCCAGCCGCTCAAGTTGCTCCCGCACGTCGATATGCGGTCCGTCGTAGACGTCGATCGTTGGGACAGGATCGGTTCCCAATGCCATGCCAATCGTGTTGACCTTGTCGACGAGCACGGCCGCTCGCCGTGCACTTTTGAGATGCGACGAGAGCGTCGTCCGTAGCTTTTCGTTTTCCGCTTCGAGCGCAAGCCGCTGTTGCCGTTGGCGCGCAGCAATCGCTCCCCATTCTTGGCAAAGCGGATCTGTACTTATAGTCTCTGCTGCTGGCTCGACGCGTGTTTGTAGCTCTTCAATCTCGTGGAGCAGCTCGATCCGTTCATCTTTTGCGCAGAGTTTCCGCCGCCGCTTCTTCGTCGGCGCATCATCGAGACCAAAGAGCGCAGCGAAGTCGACGTCCCACTCGTCGATCAATTGCAGCGCCTCGCTCAGCGGAATGTCGTCGTCGAGACCTTCCATCATTTCCGCAACTGAGACCTTTGTCAATAATATCGGAGACCTTTGCCCGATGGTGCGAGTCCATGTCGACAACCATCATTCCGCACGACTGCCACGCTGGCCATGTAATCATTGCCGGCTTTGACGTTATTATCTCATTACGCCAGACCGCCTTTTGGCAACAGCAGTTCGTTCTCAATGGCTTGGACATTGTGCGCGAGATTGGACTCCCATTGACGGTGCAATGGGCCAGTTACGACCGAGTGGACCCACCGAGCGCGGTCTGCGGACGTTGTCGACTCGTGGTTCACGGGACGACCTGTGGCGCGGCGACACCACTTGATACGAGAGACTTTGGGCGTTAGTGGCTCGACGAGGAACCATCCGTCGCCGTGCATCTCTCCTTTGGGCTTGCCGTCGTCATCAAATATCCCTGCTCGGATCCGTGACACGAGGATGCGGGAACCGTCGATAGCTTTTCCGTACCGCCGCACTGCGGTTTGTCCATGCGTCGTCCCGTCAATGGCTTGGCCGTGGTTACAGTTGGGTTGATCTCGCGACGACGGCTCGGACACGAAGGTAGCACACAGGAGGTCACCACTCGTGTGGGTAAACTATACAGACAGTATGCTCCATTAGCGACAGCGTCCGTAATGTTCGGGAGCTGTACATACCTGATGATCCGTGCGTCGCGCGTGGTGTTGGGAGCATGTCATGTGCGACCACAGCGCTTGGGCGACGGCGTCGACTCCGAACGGAACGGTCCACGCGATCGCAAACTCGACTTGGAGACCGTCAAAGCCGAGATCGCGAAAGCTCACGCGCTGAAAGTCGTTAGTAGTCACGGCAAAGACACCAGACGACAGCACGGAGTTGGCTTCGTCGACGTGACAATCAAGGTACCGAATGTGCTGCGGGATTGTGAACGTTGGCCCGTTATACTGGGCGAGAGATCCGCTGTGTTCTCTCTTCGCGACGAGACCGGCGAGCTCAGCGAGCGTCGTTGCCTTATTCGTGAGGTATCGAATACGCTCCGTAGTCTCGCACTGCGCCATCCACGACTCCCGTAATTGCTTGTTGTCTGCCTCGGCCAACACCCGCTGGCGCTTTTGTCGCACGATGATTTCGTTGCATTCTTGCGCGAGCGGAGACGAACTGTTTGCGGCCGATTGCAACGCAATGCGAGCCTGTTCTTGTGCAAGAACCTGTTGAAGATGCTCAATTTGAGCGTGCAGATTCGCGACCGTCGCTTTGCGCGCGTCGCGCTTGGCGCTGTACTCTGTTCTCGTGTTCTTCTTCCGTCGCTTGCCCGGCGCTTGGAGAGGCGATGGCGGGGACGAGGGCACCAAGAGCGACTCAAAGTCGGTCTCGCAGTCGCTCAGCCATGCGAGCGCCTCGCGCAACGACGCAGCGTCGTCCGGCAGTTCAACCTCCTTCATCCGCGACCAAGAGATCAGATGTCCAACTGATCGGAGCTGAGCCCGTTGATTGGGCCGTCGTCGGATAAGAGACCATCACTCGTTTTCTGTGCAATACGATACGAAAAGAACAATAATCAGATATGAGAGAAAACGAACGTGACGAGCGACAGAGAACCAAGCCGACAGCGTGGCGTGGCGGAATGATGGATGTTGACACGGTGCTTGCGTCATAACCGACGGTCTCCAATATCGCCGGAATGATGGCGGTGGGCATGGACTTGGGCGATACTGGGAAGGTCTCCGATATTTCCATTTGCCGAAACGATGGACGAGCTCAACGACGATTTGTCGCTGCGCAAGGCGCTGCAGGTGATTGACGAGTGGGACGTCGACTTTGCTGCGCTCTTTGGTCTCGATGATCCGCCGGCGAAGAAGCGGCGCCGACGACCCAGCGCCAAAGAGGAACAGGCGCGCTTGAAACAAGAGATCGACGAGCTTCAAGAGACACTCGAGCCAGCAGCCGACACTCCAAGCAATGACCGGGACGCGCTCAGTCAAGAGTGGGAAGCGATTGCCACGCGCCAGTGCGAACAGCGACTTGCGCTCGAAGTTGAAAACGAAAAGCTCCGAAAGGTGCTCGCATCGCAGCTCAACTGCGCGCGGCGCGCGGCGTCTCTCGTCGACAAGGTCAACACGATTGTCGCAGCATTGGGATCAGAGCCCATCGTGTCGCTTGATAAATATAACGGGCCGCGTATCCCAGTGCCCGAGCACCTTGAACGCCTCGACGCACTTGCACTCGAAGCATGGCGTCTTTTCGCCTCGGACCGGTTTGATCGAGACGACTGTCGGAGCGTCGAGTTTCTGAACCAGAAGTCGGGCCGCTCGGTTGAAGTGCAAGTGAGTTGGGTCTTGCCGTTCAGCATTGAGAGAATTGTCGACGCGCTGTGGGTTCTCACAACGCGCATGCAGCGCCCCGAGCGAACAACGTGCTTCAAGGTACGAAATGCTATGGTTTGCTGCAATTTATCCCCGCTTACTAAACGTGTTTGTGGCAGGATATCTATGCAACACAAGATACCTTGGTCTCACTTTCTGTGTCGGAGTCGAAGACGCTCGGAACGATTCGCGGCGAACAGATGCAGGCCATGGGCGGCGCGACGCACGGCCAAATCGCGACGCGAATTGAGCCACTGACAAGCGACGGATCCGTGCTCTTGGTCTCCGATATGGATGTCAAGAATCTCCAAGAAAACGGGCAATGCCGCAGTCGCGTGAACGGGAATGGGTTCTTGCTGGTTCAACCGCTCAATGCCAGTTGCGAAACACCGCTCTGCCGCGTGAAGTGGTGTCGGCGGATGATCGGCTCGCCGCCGGACGACAGCGCAGCAGCTACCGCCGAGTATGCGAAGTGGGTGCACGGCTTCACGTCCCAGAAAATGCGAGAAAAGTGGTGGCGAAGCATTGATATAAATCTTCAGACCATTGAAAATATGCTCCTACAACAGGAACAGCCCAGAAGCCGATGAAGCATCGTCGTGGGCTTTGAAGATCTGCAGTTATTACGGAGCTCAGACTATTATAGAAACATCAATTCCGACTTTTCGTCCGATTGACTGTCTTCACTAAAGTGACGTGGTTGAGAGCGTCGCTCTCGAGATAATGGCGCTCGTGAGATAAACAACTGAAAACACCTTCTGTTCGGTACATTTATAGAGAGCCGCCCAAATGACATCTTTTGGCGGCAGTTATTTCGAAATGGAAACCTGTTCGTGCCCACAATCCGTTACACTAAGAGCACGGGCCTTGTGATTGCTCACTGATTGTGCGACTATTGATAGTAGCATCGCACGACGATCGCACCCAGCATCGATGCTCGACAAACCCGAGTGAAGACGTACAATGCGCTCTCTCGGTCGAATCCAACCGCTCGAGGCAGTTGCGCCACGGAAGCAACGGACTACCACCCGACCACGGCGACGCTTCTCCACCTCTCCCGCCTGCCATTCACGCTCGTGTGGATCGCGTATGTTTGCGTCGGCACACTGAACGCCACGCTAACTATGATCTTCGCCGCTATTTACTATGGCGCCTACTCCATTCGCGGTGGCAACATGATCGAGTCTGCCGGTTTGATGGATCTCAAGAACATTCCGATTGTCATTGGGTGCTTGCTACGCCGTCGTCTCGCTGTTTTTCTGGGTGCTCCTGATCGAAGCCCTGGTGCGTAACACACAGTCGATCGATGCCGAGAACAAGAACAGTTTTGTCCTTGTTGGTCTCTTCGTCCTTTCGGTAATACCGATACCGCGTCGGTATCCGTCGTGTGGTCATATTGGAAGCGCAATGCTCGAGTCGCTGGGCTGCGCACTCGGTCTCACGCGGCGCGAGCTCGGGTCGCTCGACGTCATTCTCCAGCGCGAAGAGCACGCGCCAGGCGAATGCATCGCCGGCGTCGCCATGCTCCACGTCGCCCACGCAGTCTCCGATATCGGTGCGTCCCTACTTGGCTGCCCAATTGCGTACTGATGCTGACGGCGCAGACGGGATACCAAGAGCTCTCTGTTGAAATCCGCGGGTCCGAACATTTGCACGAGATGTATAGAGACGGTGGGGTGCAAACGTCCGACTTCCAGTTCTTCTCGCTCCCGGTACGTTCGCTACCTGATCGTTTCCAACCCGATGCTAACGCTCGGACGTGTAGATCAACCTCGGGCGCATGTCGCTTGAGCCGGGCGATCTCCAGATCCCGTTCTCAGTCGAGCTGCCACCAACGATCCCCGTGACGCACTCGACAGCGTACGCCATTGATACGTATGCATACCGCGCGACGCTGCAGATCCAGTACGACGTCTTCTGCAAGCTCACGGTCCACGACGCCGTGTTTGGCAGTCTCAATCAACAACTCCCGTTCGTCGTCAAGCGTGCGGGTCCGACCGTGCGTGCTGTTGGCGAGGCCGTCGAGCAGCGTGCGAGCTGTGCATTCAAGCACGGGTTCTTTGAACAAGGTTCGTGTGAAGTTGTCGTGCGACTAGACTCGAACGTCGTGCCGTTGGGATCGACGATCTCGGCCCACGTAGACCTACAGCTCGAACCGCGCGACCGACTCCAACGCTTTACAATCTCGCTCGTGCGGCACCTCACGCCGCGTCACTGCTTGAGGCCGTGGCAGAAAGAAAGTCGGGTGATGAAGACCGAGACCTACACTCAATCCACGCTCGAGAACAACAACAGTTTTGAACTCGACCTGGCCGTGCCCGTCTCAAAAATCCCCGCCAACCAGCTGACGCTCACGGGAGCGTATCATCTTGTGACAATATCGTACGACGTAGTGGTCGAATGTCGTCTCAAGTATTTTACCAAGGTCGTGGCGACCATTCCGGTAGTCTTAGTCAAGTGCGAGCACGCCGTTGGACCGATACCGCCGTAACTTGGTCCAGGAGCACATCGCTCTTCTCGTCCAGCCCACTGTTTAGCTCGGGTTCCCCGTTTGCCAGGCCACGCGAGCGACTCAAGAACTCGAACTTCTATGGAACGGAATAGCAACATAAGTATGCGCCGTACGCATACAAAGAGAGTGCGCACCGACGTCGGGGACCGCGTGGACGACGTGGAGCATGACGACTCCCCCTACCCATTCACTCGACGCATGCTCTTGCCGCTGGAGAATGACATCAATCGACCCAGGCTCGCGCCCCGCAATGCCGAGCGCGCGCCCAAGCGACTCCAGCATGACGCTTTGAAAATGAGCAGGGACCCAACCGACAGAGCATAGCGAGTGGAACGCTACCTGCTTCATTTCTGTACATGGTTTGCAGATCAGGTTGGATCCATTGTCACCAAAAAGCTGCGGGTGTGGCGACGGTCTCAGGTTCAGTTTCCACTTTCCGCCGCTGAGCGCTCTTCACCACGAGCGTGTTCTCGAGGGCTTGCTTATTGCGTTGAAGCAGCGCGTCTTCGTGCGCTTGGATCGGACCCGGCACGGCGTTGTGACTCCATCGATTTAGATGCGACGCGTGCACGCGACGGCGGCGACACCAGTGGATCTGCGTCAGCGGTGCCTTCGCGTTCGTGGAGACGGCCGTAACGTGTATCCACACGTCGCTCTGGAACTGCCCGACACACTCGCCGCCTTGCATCGCTTGGACGTCGATTGTCGACACGAGCTGGACACTTCCGTCAGTTGCGACGTCGCGACGTGTCGCGATCTGTCCGATCTTGACAATGTCGTCAGCTGGTGCGTAGACAAACTGTGAGACCATGGCCGGCCCATCGGCGTACATATCCTGGAATATACACACACAGAGTGAGACGATCACAAGGAGAAGTGCGTGAGGACGCAACGCACCTGCCACTGCGTCGGAGCGTCGTATCCGGTCGCGACCCGGGTCGTCTGGAGCCACACGCCTTCAGCAACGTCTTCGATAGAAAACGGCACGATCCACGCACACTCAAAGACCACTTCGACCGCGCCATTCGACATCGATACGTCACGGAGACTGAGCAATTCACCAGTCCATTCTGGTGCGTGTGGGCGCGGAGCCAACAGACGCTTGGCGTCCTGTTGGATCTGCTGTAGGCGGTGCAGTTGTTGCGGAGGGTCTATACAAAGGACCGCCACGTCTCGATACGGATCTTCCACACATGGGGGCAACGACAGCTCCAGTGCCTTGAGTCGCCGGCCGAGTCGCGCCATCTTGAGACCGTCGCGCTGCGCAATGTGGCACAGTCTCCGATATTGGAGGTTGAGCGTCTGTGCCTCGAGCCGCGCGCGGCGTTGGCGCGCAACGATCGCATCGCACTCGCGCCGTAGCGCGGCGGTTTCACCCGCAGTTGAAGTCCGTGGACGCGCGTTGCGGAGACCTGCGAGCGTGCGTTCGAGGGACGCGACCTGGGCGCGCAGTTCGTGGAGCTGACGCACTCGAAAGCGCGGGGGATGGCGTCGCGGAACGCTGCAGTTGTGGACTTGACCGTCCCAGTCGTCAGCGACTTGCAGCGCCTGCTGCAGCGTCATGGCGTCGATCTCGTCGAGCGTGTACATGGTCCCCAAGTGACGAATTGACGAATGTCAATTGTGAGCCTCTACAGAACCAGATGAGAGTCGATCCATTTCGACAGGTGCGTGGACGGAATGATGGTGCGGGAACCCACTAGCCATTCGAATTGGAAGGACTGGGTGGAAGATGGGTGAAGCCAACTTGTGGCTAAAACACGGCATGATCACCTTGACGGCCTGCATACAGCACGTAATCAATCCTTCTCCTCGCTGGACTCATTGTCCATTTCGGCGTGGACTCACTTGGGGTTGCGGGCGCTGAGACCAACGGCGCGACACCACAGGTCCTGAGTGCGAGGACTTGTGGCGGCGCGCGACGTGGGCTCAACGCTGGTCTAGCGACAACAGCACAACCTTGGGCGCGGGCATCGTGCGACGAGCGCGTTAGACAAATAGTTCTAGCATGAAGTACGAGAGACCTTCGACTGTACTCAGTTGCCTTTTCGCATCCGCTGCTGTGCGCTCTTCACGACGAGTGCATTCTCTGCCGCTTGCTTGTTGCGCTGAAACATTGCGTATTCGCCCAGAGGAATCGGATTCGGTACAGTTTGTCGCGGTAGTTGCGATGCGTGGTAACAACGGCGGCGACACCATTGGATCTGCGTCAGCGGGGCGTTGGCATTCGTCGAGATGGGCACGATACGCGACCAAATGTCGGTCTCAAACTGCCCGACGCTCACGCCACCTTCGATCGCCTGGACCTCAATCGTCGACACGAGCTGGATCGTTCCGTCCGCCAAGACGTCGCGGCGCGTCGCGATTTGGCCGTACTTGGCGACACCGTCTGCTGCAGCGTAGACAAACTGCGAGCCCAACGACGATGCATCGCCGTACAAATCCTACAGCGCAAGAAGAACGTGAGAAGATTCCGATCGAGAAAGATTTCACGTCCTAACGTACGAGCCACTGTGTCGAGCTGTCGTACCCGGTTGCGAGTCGAGTGGTCTGGAGCCACGCGGCCTCCGCGACGTCATCGACAGAAAACGGCACGATCCACGCGCAGTTGAATGCCACTCGCCTCGACGACAAGATACTGCGTAGCTCGAGCGCTCCGTCAATCGCGCCTTTCTCGAGCGGACCCATGGCCAACATGCCGTCGGCGTCTTCTCGCAACTGCAGCAAGCGCCGCCGTTGGCGCTCTGGGTCTTGGCGAACGATCTCGAATGCTTGAGGATTTACGATCAATGGTGACGGCACCGCCATCTCTAGCGAGAGCAATCGGCGACTCAGCCGCGCTATCTTGAGACTGTCACGCCGGGCAATGTCGCACGCTTCCCGCAATTGGACGTTGAGCGTCTCTGCGTCGAGTCGCGCTTGGCGCTGGCGTGCGACGACCGCTTCTTGCTCCCTTCGCAGCGCCACGCATTCTTCTATAGCCACGGTTATCTGTGCACGCGAGGCGCGGACACGCGAGTGCGTGCGTTTGAGTTGCTCGATTTGAGCTCGTAGTTCGTGTAATTGGCGCGCGAGAGAACGCTGGCGCCGCGGACGCAGTTCCTGCCAGTTATTGAGTTCGCTGACCCAGTCGTCGGCGACTTGTAGCGCTTGCTGAAGCGTCATGGCGTCGATCTCGTCGAGCGTGTTCATCGTCCCTTGTTACGCGAGAGGTGATGGAAAAGTCAGGCTGACGAGTGGAGACTTTTGCGACGACATCCACTCTGGCTTCGGAATGATGATACTTTCGCGGGAAACCGAATTGTTGCGTGGAAGCTACCGCTGACGAACGCAAACAAACGACGAGGGACTTTGAGGGCTTTATGCTTCACATATTCAGTGTATCGATCATTTACACGTGGCCAAGAGTCGATTCTCGACAGCTTGCATATTGCACGTGAGCATACTTTCTTCCCGTGCGCGGAGGGAACCGGAGTAACCCGACAAGATCGACTTCATCCACTCGGTGCGCTTCGACACGGACTCACTCTGGGTGGCTGGCGGCAAGAGCCGAACGCGGCGGCACCACAGTATTTGAGTCAAGGGGCTTGTGGCGGAGCGTGAAATGGGCCCGACGCGCGCCCAGACGTCGCTCGTGTACACACCAATGCTCGCTGGAACGTGTTGTGCGTGGACTTGGACATTCGAGACAATGAGGGACGAGCCGTCGTCGCTGACGTAACGATGCGTCGCGATTTGACCACACTTGACTGTTTGGCTCGCATCGATATCCGTGGGCACAGAGACGAACTGGGACACGACTGCGGACCCTTGGGTATGGACATCCTGCGATTACCACGTCCGCTCAGTTCAATCCAGTATAGAGAGGTAGAGGGGATCGTACCTGCCACTGGATGACGTTATTGCCCGTCATGACGCGCGTCGTCTGGACCCACAGCGCGTCAGCGACGTCTTCCACGGCAAACGGCAAAACCCACGCGGTCTCAAACACGACTTCGACTGCAGCACACGATGAGCGACTCTCACGCAGCGCAACTTCTCGAAAGATCTTCATCCGATCGCTACTGTGCTCTGCGAACGCGCCGCTTGAGAATACGCTGGAAGCTTCATGGTGGAGTCCTGGTAACCGCAATAGCTGAGTATGCGGCGGTTCTCGCGGCCCGCTATAACCTTGAAGTCGGCACGTCAGACTCCGTGGCAACGCCTTTTCCAGCGCCAGCATACGGTGCCCAAGTCGCGCAATCTTGCGTGCATCACGGCGAAGCTCTTCAATGCGTTTTCGTAGCTCTTTGTTTCGCAGTTGCGCTGCAAACCTTGCTTGGGCTTGTCGACTGACGATCGCTTGACACTCGCGCTCGAGCGCGGTCGTCGTATCTGCTGTTTTACTCCACTCTTGACACGTTTCTTGTGCGAGTGTTTGCTGAAGCGACTCGACTTGGTCCCGCAGTATTTGGAGTTCGCGCTTGCGCTGATGATACGGAGCCTCTCGGTGGCGTTTCGGTCGGACAGGCGCCTCGTCACGGTATCCGCAGTCATCCAACCACGACGCGACGTCAATGTCCCAGTCGTCGATCGCTGCGAGCGCGTACTGCAGCGCAGCTGCGTCCACGTCGTCGAGGCGGCTCATGACAGCGCGCAAGAGAGAATGGGAGACGCATCGTGCCGTCGGCGAAGTCGGTTCCATTCGACTGAGACCATCACTCGAATGTGAGCGAGAATCAGACGGAGAGTCTCGTATTTATGTCCAATCAGATGGATCGTCTCAGTTGACCATCATTCCGTGATGATGTTGTGCGAAGGGCTCATCAACAAATGATTCAAATCAGCCAATCACAACCGAATGTAGCCATGTCGTGGCGCCCGTCGAGCAACGGCCCAAAGGGGAACGGATTTGTGGTGGCTCTGCGCAGAGAATATGGACGCCATAGATGCAAATCCCCTTGATCAAAACGGACGAAATACCGAGATGCTGTGAGGAAGTCGAGATAACGACCCGATCGCGTGGAAGTTTGTCACTCAAACTTGATCCTGCCGACAAGAATCGTGTTGTCTCCACACATGTACTAAGTGAATTGATCAGATGAGTGTATTGTTTGGTAGTATTTGCAGCATTTACGTTGTCTGTGCTCTTGACTTGGACGACAATAGAATGTTTTCGACGGCCTGGACATTCCACTCGAGATTGCTTTCGACGCGGCTGCGCATCGGACCTGTGATCACGGCATTGATCCACTGCGTGCGTTGCTGTGGCGTCATGCAGTCGTGCGCTGGCGGGCGGATCACAACGCGT